>VUQR01001760.1:10275-20291 GCA_015108515.1 Hemichromis elongatus | reverse complement strand
TGTTCTGCTCACTTTACTCACATGAAAAATAATGAAACAATGAGGCCACACATGTCTGTTGAACACTCAGCAACAGACAGGTATACACTGTTTCTAGTCACAGCAACAGCTAAATGGGATTTTCCCTGCTCTCAACATGAGTTGGGTCTTGCATAAGGCAACACATACTGTACAATACCTATCATTAAAATGTGCAGCAGGAAGTTTGAAAATTGTAGGATCAGAGAATGGAAGTATGCTCCAAATTTCACAGACAAATCAGTGGGAAAGAGAACTAGTTTTGATCGTGTCATTGTTATTGATCTGTTAATTCAGAATAAAGCAGTCACAAAAGTGAATGGACTCTAACTAATATATTGTAATCTGATAAATTCCCATAACTTATGTAATCGAGCAGTATGTAAGTAAATAAGGGAAGTGTATGAATGCCAGTAAAAGAAATTTTCTATTTGTAATAAATGTAAGTAAGGGTGGTGCTGAGGAAAGGACTGTCCTGTAGTAATTTCGGTCTAGTTTAGTAAGTTGAAGGCAAATTAATTCAGTTGGAGTTGGTGTAGTCAGCAACTATTTACAGTGTGAAAGGAGAAAGAGAAAGAGGGGGCGAGAAGAGGGAGGAGGGGACCTGATGGAAATGGGAGGAGACAGAGCAGCAGAGGAGGGGCATTACAGGAAATAGGTGGCTAAACAGGTCTAGCTCGCCTTTTCCAGGACATGGTTAAGAAATACTCAAAGACATACGATGCCGCGAGTACCTGGGACAAGCTGTTTCTGTCACACACAGATACAAACACATGCATGTGGAATGTGTGTGCAGCTTAACTCTCATTTAGTGCTGACGTTGTGAGAACTGTCTGCCCATCTCGATGCAGATCTTTGCAGAGCTGAAATGTCCTGATGAATTATTCCATTATTTTGTCAATGTGAGAACATTCTGTCCAGTAATTATTTCCCAATAAACCGGATGTGATGTTGTTATATATGACAGTTCTAGCTTAACCTGTTTGCACCTGGGTTTTTTTAAAGTCATTATTTAAGTGCTCGATTAAAAGACTGGAAGTTAGTGCAGAGTTGTGGTCTGAAAGTTTGAGAAAATTGTATTGGATATGATATTGCTGGTCTTTTGGATTCAAATTTAATGAAGATCACAGAGGACCATATGTTGGTTTTCATCAAATTCAGAGCTTTCACACAGTCTACATAAATGGTTTGCTTCTCTGTGAACTCCACAACATATGGAGTTGCATCTAAATAAACATCAAAAGGAATGATGTCAGCCCAGTTCAAGTATGTTATTATGAGTGTTGAGTCTGAATGTCAGTGCAATGGCACCATTACAGAAACCAACGTCTTACATCTTTCAGCTGCAGAATTTTAAAAAAGCCATAAAGAACATGTTACTTATGGTTACTCTGTTTTTCTTTTAAATAAACATTGTCCAACACTGTCTCATGGCATGTTTCAAGTCCTTAGAAAAGCAAAAAATTAAATTTTTTGTTTTTTTTGCAGTTCTTCTTTTGTCTTGTCAGATTAATAAATGTGGATTAAACATGCGTAATGTTAATGTTAAATTGACCATTTACAAATTACTGCTCATGCAGTCGTCTCTGGGGTTGTTTTACTCTCTTTGAGCTCATTGTTTTGGTGTTGTCACTGGAAACTTACCTATTTTGCTTTCCCTAATAAGTTAGCAACTAGCTAATGGAGAACAGAACTAGAGAGCTTTCTCTATTAGAAGTTGTAATAAACACCAGATGGGGTTAACGTTAAGATTCAGTTCAGAAGATTGTTTGAGTCACGCTGATAAATACGGTTAAACTGAGACTCCAATAAGAATATGCTTTGTGTGTACAAATAAGCTGAGTTGAATAAACCAAAAACCAATATAACATGTGAGAGGATTATTTACGGTATCCTGTGCACTGAGGTTAAATCAGGGTTCTCTGTGGTTCCGTTCAACGCGACAGGAAGGAAGCTACCCAGAGCATTTCTTCTCAGCCTCCTGATACGAGAGAAAACAAACATCTCCCCTGTAGTACATCCTGGGTTCCTTGGTAATGACGCTTCAGGACACACAAGAAAAGATGATAATCGACTGTCGGTTTGTCACCTATCAACATCAAAATCTCTTATTTGTGATGAAAATGTGAATAGGAGTGATGTAAATATGAAACACGTGAATTCCCTTTAGCTGCACTTGTTTGATGTTTCTTTCGTCATATGGCTCCAATACTGTCTAAATGAGTTAAAGGTTCAGCTTTATACCAAAGCCTGTTCTCCTGACATGACGCGTTAACCTGAGAGAAACAACAGTGTCAATAACCATCTGTAAAACCCGGTAGAGGCTCTGTCATTTTGGGTGTGCATTTCAGCCAATGGTGATGAGCAATTTGTCAAATTGACTTATAACATTTGCACTGTACTATACTCCATTGTTGATTTCGGTCCACAGAGTATAGAGTAGTACAGAGCACACAAATATGGATTTTTTTAGTGTGCACCATCTCACACCTTATAGAAACTGTAGGTTATTTCTTATGTTTGTCTGAAGTGCTACTAAGCCAAAAACTAAAAAAAATGCAAGAACAAATTCTTGCCAACAGCTTATTGAAACCTTGAGATAATTCAGTTTCACATGTGTCAGAACTGTACGTCATACGTGAAATAGGCAGAAATATGTCAGGAGATGACATACCATTCATCAAAAACAGATGGATGGTGGAGAGGAAATGCCACACTGATAAGAAATCAAATTAAGAGATTTCAAGTAAATATATTTAGCTTCTCTAGAGAGTGCTTAAGCCTTTACTTGCAAAAGATTACCTGGAGAATCATTGAAACCACAGATTAAAGAGAACACAAAGATTTGTGACTTAGTATATTACACGTAATACATTTTCTGCAGGATTGTTCTATGAGCCTCATTTGACTCAAAAATTGCGAGTAATTGAAAACGGTTGGCCATGTCAAAGTGTTTGGACAAAACACCATGGCCAATTAGTCAACTTACGTTGCTCAACAATATCCAAGTCACTACATTTCCCCTGTTGTGCAACTGGTCAGTCCTGATTTTGTCCATATCATATGCAGAAACCTGACGTACAGGAATACTGAATAAAGGTTGTTTTCGTTCAGCAGGGACAGTGTTAAGGCAACACAGCCAAGCTTGAACAGAAAATAGAGAAGATAGTTAGCCTGGTTTTGTCAAAATGTAACAAAATACCAGCAGAACTAAAAATAAAATCTCTCAAAGTCTACAAAAAATGTTGTTACCTTTAGACATGAACCATTTAAGCCTTTTAAGTTATGCTAAACCAATCTTAACTGTTAAAGTAAATCTGTCTTCTACAGCAAAAATGAGACTTTGCCCAAACAGGTAAAACTATTTTAATATAACATTTATTTTAACATTTATTGTTGCAAATTTCCCACCTGTGGGACTAATAAAGGTCATCTTATCTGATAGAATTTCTTAGCTTAACACTATTGTTGAGCTGAGAAATTCTCCTTAAACCATTTACCCTTGTTAGCTTTTATGCTATGCTAAGCTAATTACCCGCTAGTTAAAAACCTAATTTTTTAAATCTCAGCTTTAAAGTTAGCATAGAGAGAACTGTTTACACTCAAGTCTGGACCCATAAGGCTCGAGTTTCACTGTTAGGCTTGAGACATTCATTTTAGGACTTTTGATGTTATTTTGTTGGCTTGAGAAGGAAGTGAATAATGCTTTGGTCACAGCAGAAGTCATGAGCCTGTCCTCATACTAAATATCAGCATGAGATGCACTCGGTCTAAATCGAAAGTTAAAAGTCATGTGCCTCAGTTTACTTATTGCTTTCTTGTTGAGACACTGAATATTCAGGAAGACACATTCTCTGACAGGCTATGCATAAATTTACAATGAGTTATAACATTTTACTGTTTAAAATATTATATATAAATAATAAACAATGACACAAATAATTAGAAATGACCAACTTTGTTTATTAAGAATTGATCTCATAGAAAAAACCAAAACAAATAAAAAACAGCAAATATTACAAAGCAGTCATCAGAATATATGTTTAAATTTAAGACCATGAAGCTTTTAGAAGGCCTACAAAGTTTATCTAACATCAGCTTTGTGCCTCAATGGTTAAACAACATACTTTCAGTTAATGTTTCAAAGAGCATCGGCTGAATACATAAAACAATAAAATTGACATCTTTATCTATAAAACTTCTGTTAGAAATGCTCTGAGAACTCTGAATACATGCAATCTCTGGTATGACATAGTCATTACAGAGGAAAGACACAGCCGAATGTGTTTCCTCCCACTTCCTCAATGGAAATTTCAGTACCTTGCCAGTTCTTGAGTGTTTCGGCATTGGTATTGCTGTAACTCTCAACTATGGCTAACATGTATGTACAGAGTGCACTTAACAGTAAATGCTTTGGTACCAAAAAAAAAAGAAAAATCAACACAAGTATTGTACTATAATTCATATATGTATGAAAAGTTTACAAAGAGATCAATAATAAAACAACAAGCAATTTTTTCCCCAGCATTAAACAAAAACAATAAATTTACTCCTTTGTTTTCTCAAGATCTGAGAACCCCCCCAAACAAATCATTTATGTTACAGTATATTGGTAGTAATTCTAACTTTACTAAAAAATATTCAAGAAAGAAAGTAGTACATTCACTTCTTCAAAGGCATAACTTTGGCTTGGAAGCCAACGCTACAGTTTTTTTCTTTTATAGTCATTAGAAGCATGGCTTCTCCTAAAGGGACCAGATGAATCACTTCAATTGACTAGTACGGCGAACACCAGCAGCTGATCGCTGAACCCCCACAAATAAAAGGCTTGCTGGACAAGCAGAGGCTACAAGTTGGGGCTGAACTTTACAGAATTCCACTGTACACAATTATAAAACAATGCATCATCAATTTAAATTGAACAAGGGCTGGGAATAGCTTGTCTTCAGTTTTTCAAGAAACTACATTTACCTGATAACTTTGATAACCAACTGGAAGTAAAGACCAACCACAAGGTACCAAGGTGTAAGAATCAGAATCAGGAAGTACTCTTGCTAACCAATCAAGTAATCAGTAACCAGTAGTATCTCTGTGAAAATTGCCTTAGGCTGGCTGGCTGTCAGTCATTTTGGTCCCACTGAGGTAACAACCCAAGCAAAGGCCTACTGCGCATGGCTGGGCCAGCGTGCGTAAAGAAATTTCTGCTCTCCTTTGAGCTGCTACGTTTAAAAAAGAATTTGAGCAGCTTTCAGTCGTTTTGATTCATCCAGTCCTCCAAAGTATTAAAGTGGGTATCCGTAACCATGCCGTTGTTTACGTACGGACTATGGAGATTTTTGATGGCACTACCGTCTGGCCGCATTGGATCTCTGTTGGTGCCATTGCTCATTGGACGGGGCAGCAGGTTGGTATAAGTATTTTCTTGGCTTTCCCTTGGGGACTGCATGAGGGGAGTATGGCTCTCTTGTCCCACTGAGATCTGGGGCTCCTGTTTCAACTGGAAGCATGGCTGAGGTCCTCCCACCTTCAGAAAATCATCCCCATCAATTCCCTCAAGGAAAGGGAACGACCCTAGCCCCTGTGATCCCCCTCCGCCTCCAGATCCATTAAAGGGGTTCGGAACTGCACCCATGGCAAAATTGGACCACTGAATACCTTGGTTCTGGCTGCCCAGATGGTTCTGAGCTTGGGTTGGAGTTTCTGATCGGAGCTCCTCCCTTTGATTCTGCTGGTGGAAGAGCTGCTCTGATTCTCTCATTACGGGGGCTTGAGAACTTGTATCCAAGCACTGCAGGTCCCGCATGGAGAGCTGAGGGAGGACGTTGTTCTCACAGGTGTTGTGATCCACACGGTGTTGGTAGCTGCGGTTCGGCTGCTGTGGCCTGCTAACAGTAGGACGCGGCAGATTGCTGGTGCCTGGGTTTATAGTGACTGTGTCCATAGAGAGCGTTGGATTGGGATTTGCCCATGTATGGCTTATTTGTAAATTGGGAGCCGGTGTTGCCATCATTAGATTCTGAGGAGTCTGATGGAAGGATTGGTTGAACATAGAAGATTGTTGTTGTTGTCTTGGGTATGCATTGCCCAGGTCTGAAAAATAAATAAAAGACTTTTAGTTTCACAGTAATGAAGTATATCCCCATCCTTCTTTTTTGATGACTTTAAAGGTAGTTACCTCTTTTCAGGTGACTCTGTGGTACTGCCTTGGGCCTATTCATTATCAGACCGCTAAAAGGACCACCTAAAAAGAGATGGGAAACCTTAGTTACGATGCAAACTTGTACAACCACAAGTAATCATATCACATGGGTTGTACTATATATAAAGTGCCACATTGCTTACCTGACAATCCTGATATCTTCATCAAGTGCTCTCTTCTGCGCTTTTTCTCATTGTATCCATAAGGATCTGATGGAAAAACAACAATTTATTATCATTAGGTGACTCTAACTGAGAGCTAGGCCCCATTAATAAACCACCCTGCAGAAAGAAAGCGATTGCTGCTCACCTTTGTCATCGGGCAGATACCGGAAATCCATTGGTTCGCTGACTTCCTGATCAGAGGGCCGGCGTAGCTGCATGTGCACGGTCACCGAGTCCGTTATGGACGTGTTGTGGTAGGGTGGAGTCTTAAACACAATGGCAACTTGGCGATGAACGTCAGCCTGAGAAAAGGAGCCTTTGGCCTCCCAGCCGTCAGGGGAGAAGAATCGCACCTCGATGTCATCTGGAGAAACACAGGAACAGAAAAGAACATCAGCATGCAAAGAGACAGGCGCTGTGGGTGTGGGAGGTAAACTAGATCAGTGGACTGAATAAAGATGAAGAAAAAGAAAACAGATGCAAATATATTTAGTAGAGTGTGCAAAAACGCAAAGGTCTAAGTAGTGTAGAACATTTTCATGTACCTTTTTGTACTTTGTCACACAGTAGGAAGATTTCGTCTCCTCCTCTGACACTTCCGCTATTTCTGTTGACCCGACAGATCCTCAGCTCTGCTGTGTTTGGGGCCCCTGGTAATACAAAAAACAAGTTCTAAACACACAACGCAACAAATACAACAAGTTAATCAAAACAAAAACGATACAACCAGAATGTGCGTTTTGTTTGAATTCATTACTGCCGTGCTTAGGTGACACGGTGGCCCTATCTCAAAAAGCTGCCTTGGTTTTGAAGAACAATCCTCGTTCAGTTTAAAGCTAAAGCTTCAGCAGGTTGAGTCACATGTCACATGCCCGGAGCGAGAAGAGGAAGTGCTCCATGGTAACGGTGTTGTTTGAGGGTTGGTGTGTATAAAGAACTTCCCCTTTCTGCGTGTTTGTGTATGTGAGGAACAGTGAACTAGTTCAGTAACTGCAACACTTAAAACAGTAGTGGACACACGTACACGGGTCTTGCAACAAGCACGTCACAGATGCTGGTACACACTGTATGTACAAACACGACTATGTGTGTCACTTCTCAGTACTTACACAGTATTGTTATACTTACGCAGGAAAGGTAATTATGTAATTAGACTTTAATTACTTCTTGAAATCTGCTGTTATCTGAACTCTATGGATGTACAAAGCTGACCTCGGGGACCCCGTGTCCCTGTCAGGACAACTATATGGCTATTTCATTATGTTCTCTTCTCATGCGATTGCCTGATGTGACGTCAGTGTAATTGTCACAGATGGCGCTCGGTCACTCACTGTTGTCGTAGATGGGGTTGGTGACGATGGGGTTAAGCGCTCGGGTGTAGTGGCCGTTCTCATCCTGCAGGAAAACCTGAATGCACAGGCGAACCACGTTCAGGTCGTACTCCTCTGTCTGCAACAGCTGCTCACGTGGCACTACGATAAAACACACACACACTTAGATTAAGCCAGTAATAAAGGAAACATTCAGAAATATAACCTAATATATATAAAACTTACACCAGATTTTCCCTTTTTAGGGCCAGTGCACGTATTACCTGGTGGCTAGTGTGGACCTAAGTCATTGGGAAAACCAGCTACATTTAGAGTTGCAGTTTGGTTAATGTCCAGCCTTTTCTTTTTTAAACCTAATTTTTATTTGTGTGGAGCACAGCTTTTAAAATGTAACATGTTCTCGTTTCTCTACCTTTGCCTATTCAGCATGGGGATAAAAATAAATGCCAGTCTTTTGTTTTTTGTTTCAGTGAAACAATATATCAATTTAAAAAAAGCAAAAAAATTGTAAAACCTAAAAAACTGGTTAAACATCGGTCATCTTGACTAGTAAATGTCATCTACTATTGGCTAATAGTGAGACATATCACCGATATAGGTTACTAGCTGCAAACCGAAGTAACGAAGT
This sequence comes from Hemichromis elongatus, assembly GCA_015108515.1. Classification (NCBI taxonomy): domain Eukaryota; kingdom Metazoa; phylum Chordata; class Actinopteri; order Cichliformes; family Cichlidae; genus Hemichromis; species Hemichromis elongatus. Next base: position 11,951 of record VUQR01001760.1, on the reverse strand, counting down.
TTTTCAAACTATCAGCGCAACTAAATACTTGCATTTAAATGCACACGGTTGTTGTACAGGCGTTACTAACGCAAAAACAAAGGCATGCTATAAGCACACACTCCTACAGTCAGAAACAGGCAGACACGGTGTAGTTATGCAGTCATATCTGTAGGCTGTCTCCAAAACCTCACCTTTGGATCAACATAAAAACGTCACAGATAAGCTTTTTCAAACGTCTTCAGCCTACATGCTCATCTGCATCACTCGCCTTCAGAAGCAACACACACACACACACACACACACACACACACACACACACACACACTCTCTATACTGAGAGACGCCCACGCCCCGACACACACACGCACGCATGCACAGAGCAGGCTTTCACATCTACCTACTTTCTGTCTTCCGTGCTCTTGAGGCCATCCCCACCTACAAAGTGTCGCCACTGTGACGCTCCACACGTCACCTCAGAGTGGAAACAAGTATGCGCCTGTGTGTGTGTGTGTGTGTGTATGAGTATCACCGCACACAAGTAAAGAGATGAGGCTCCCTGCACGAGTGACCAGGGAGCCTCCTGACGTATGTGAAAGTGGTGTGACTTAAGCAAAAATCTTATAAGCTTTTAAGTTTTCAGTCTTTTCTGGCATCTTACTCTTTGTATTCAAGCATGATCTTTTTTTTGTTGCTGTTTTTTCTCATCCTTACTGTGCATGCTGAGTGCCAATAGTGAGCCAACCAGGTCCCCTGCTCTGTCTCTGCATGTGCTGCTGGCACCGGACATTAATCTTCTCTAGGTTCACAGCCTGCTGGCGTTTATCTGAAGTAGTCAGACTCATGCTGTGAATCTGATTTCATAGCAGTAGAAGCAACAAGCAGGGAAGAACATGACATGTGTCTTGATGTGTTTGGGATTTTTTGAGCCAGAAGTGGCCTCACACCAGGTTGCTGTGAAGAAGTAAATTAACTAAACACATAAAGATTTATTTTATGGAGCAGACACCGTGCCTGAAGCCTGTAGTAATGTTATTGTCATTGTTGAAGCTTTAACACAGGACTCTGTGCTATCTGACTTGCTTTTTTGCACCTTTTCTGCTTTATTTTTCACCCGTGGATGGTGCATGTTGTGCACGACTACCATTCAAGAATTACATGTAAGAATTTAGTATTTATGTGGAATAATTAATGTGAAGCAGTCAGATTAAGAAAAAAAAAAATAGCAAATGCCCCGTAATGCTTCCTTTCTGGTCTGGTGTCAATGCACTCTATTAACGTAACAAAACATTATTACAAGACGTTACAAGATAGCCTCTAGAAGGAGGTAGCGTAGGTACATCTCATTGAGATTGCACTACAAATCCTGCTTGCTTTGGAGGTCTAATTGGTCTCAAATAAAGCTCTACTGCGGTGTGGAGCACTGCTCTGTTGTGCAGCTTTCTGTTGGGTCATCAGGTTTGCTTACTGTAGGTGGTAGAGACACGCAGAGAGTGGAGAAACTGAAGGAGGGAGAAGTGAAGACGAAACCGTCAGAACAAATATTGATGGAACATGCTGTGTTGGTCTGCGTGAGTGTTGGTGGAGTGTCGCTGAGAGAGGGAGACGCTTGGACGGACAGGTGCAAGAAAGTGGGCTGTAGGTAGCAATGGTGGTAGATGTTTGTGAGTGTGCGGTGGAAAGAAACTGGGCCCAGG
>VUQR01001758.1:10471-24972 GCA_015108515.1 Hemichromis elongatus | reverse complement strand
TTGAAGTGTGTGATCAACAGAAACTGTCAGTCATTGTCAGTGTGAGCGGAGAACTCATGGGACATTGTTAACTTTCCATTACAACACAATACTTACAGTTAGACTCCAACAGCTCGCCTCAAAAGAGCCAAAGCATGTGGAGAACAAACAGAAGAGGCTGGAAACCCACAGATTTTCATGCATGTTGAAAGTTAAAACATCATTTTATCTCTAACAATTTCATGGAACTTCAGTTTTTTGTGAGGGTAAAAAGTAATACTCCAATTCCATCACCAATTTTCCCCTCAAGGTTAAAAAAATGCAGTAACAGTGTTGTTATCACCCATTTTCCCACAATTTTTCCCAACCTTGCCCACCGGGGCAGCTATTCTTTGCAGGCAATCTAAATTGCTTTCATATTTGTGTTACGCTGGGCAGACACTGTGCGATTTTTTCAGTCGTGCGATTCAGCTCCTGCTCAAACTGTACGATTGACTCGCAGGGCTAAGAAGTTTGTAGGTCACGATGCAGGGTCTCACACTATACGGCCCGATGCTCTGATGCGACCTGAGTGCTCACACTGTGCGTACAGACAATACGCCGTACTCCGTCTTTTTCGCCGACGTTTATGTGTTTGCGCGTGCGCAGTGTGTGAAGCTGCACTGACACCCTCACGACGGTGAGGGTGTCAAAGCGATTAATGATCGGGAGCTGGTTGTGAGGTGTCAGTCGCTTCTCGTTACCCCACGTACACTACACGATGCACGACTCACGATGAAGGCCAAAATCGGGCCGATCACCAAAACGGTCGCACGACTCAAAAATCGGCTCAAAATGGGCCAAAAATCGCACAGTGTCTTCCCAGCATTAGTTGGCATATTACAGAAGGCCTCGAGTGCCAAAATGAAACTTGCCACTATCCAAGGATGGATGCCTAAACTCTATCTGGTAATGGAAGTTGTAAATGTCCAAGAGGGAAAACAGCAGGGTGGTTCAGTACAAGAAAAAGCTGCATTAGAAAAACATTTGAATTTAGCCAAGCAACCAAAAGCACAAGAATGTAAATGCTAGCTCGGAAGATATCGAGACTACTGATGCTAACAGTGCTGAGGTTAGCTAAACTGCAAACTAATATAACAATATGTGTGTTTGCGATGTTGCATAATTACCACACATTTGAGCAACATGTAAAAGAAATGGGATTAATGGTCTCATATAGCTTCAAAATACAGTTTTCCTTCATCGAGTTTAATGCCTTCCATTTATGGTATCGTGCGTTTTAAACGCGTTTTTTGAGGGATTGTTTACTTTGATATTTTTTTAATATGAAGCAATCTCAAAATGTGCTGCTGATTATACACTTCAATATCCCTGAGAAAGCAAACTGCTTTGATTACATTTTTTTCTGCTTTCATCTTACAAGTCTCCAAACTAAGAAAGAAGGCAGTTCTGTTATATTTATCAAGATCAGCAGGAAACTTTTAAACTTGAGTTGATAAATATGTGAAAATGACTCAGTTATGTAGCATGCTTTACAACTTCATGGACTGTAGGTTCTAATTAGTGAATAATGCAGTGCGGCCATGTTGGGAGTAATTTCTTCAAAAACGCATTTCATATTTCCAGGAGAAGGCAACTCGCAGTGCTGGTGCATTGCTGCAATTGAATAATTTGAAAAAAGGAGCTCTACAACATACATTTGTGGGAAATTCTGAAGTCAACAATAATGCAAGTGGTGATACACAGTATATTTCTATGATATATATTTTTTGTAAGTCTCCAGACACTGTGAATCTGTTTCATTTCTCTTTTATTTAATTCATTGTAGTTTTTACTCTGAAAAAGCACTGCTCAATGGCTTAAGGAAAAGTTGAAAAATCATTAGGATTCAGTGTCGCTGGCAGTGTTTTATGGCATCGACTGCAAGTCCTGAAAGTGAAAGTCAGTTTCTGAAGTGTGTCCCATCCACCCTGGCAAATCACACAAGGCTCATTATTGTAGTTGTCCAGTAAAATCCTCAAAAATTCATGTGTCACTACTAATCTTGGTCATTAATATTAGTACTGTTTGTATGCTGATAATCTCGATTCTCGTTTCTAGTAATTACTGCAACCCTGAACACGATACAACATATTCAATTTCTGTCTGAACAAACCTCTGGCTTAACTGCCTGGAAAACCTAATGCCATGACCTGCTCATTAACCACAATCCATTGTTTTATTTGAATTGGCTACTTATCCTCTTACCACTCCACTTGCCATTTAGTGGAAAGTGGAAAAAATTAAAGGACCACTGTCAATAAACTGTGAATAATACATTAGACATCACGGCATTTCCCTAACTACTAGTGATTTATGTACAGCTTCCTTTCAGAAAAAGGCAAAGAAAAGGATGGAGAAAAGACTAAAAAGAAATTAAGGAAGACGGAGGTCTTGCAGTGGTGGAAGTGACAGCCCAGCATGCAAATGTGCCCATCCATCTTACTGCGGAACACTCACTGTGCTTTATCTCATCTAGAAGGAGCAGTTCATCTCAGTTGGACAGCCATTTGGAAGCATTAGACTTAAAAAGCAGCTCTGAATTGGATAGCAATTGTAAAACTGTACATATCTGGGTTTGTCTATGCCTCGAAAGTCTCCTTTGCACTGAACATGTCAGTGGTGACTCAGCCCTGAGCTGCATGCCATGTGAGCTTTAGTTAAGGCCACCTGACCCAATTTATATCAGCACACTAATGGAAATGAAACTGTGTATGTGTAAGTAGGTTAATGGAATTTGTGGGCATGGCATATATATGTATCGCAAGATACAAGGAAATGTATTTAAACACACATAGATAATTATGATAAAACTGAAAAAGTAAGGAAGTAAGGACATATATATATGTGTGTTATATATATATGTATACATTTAAATACATTTCCTTGTCTCTTCTGAAATACTAACTATGATATGATGATACTATATGATTTTTTCTATGATATTGGCAGAAAAAAGCTGCAACAGCATACAGCTAATTTGCCGAAAATTATCAATAGAAAGGTGATGTGACAAAGCTTTAGTTACGTCCGACAGCATCCAAGTCCATTTTCGAGATTTGTCTGGACGTGTGAGGAAGGAAAAAAGAGAGATGTGAAGTGACAACAGCACACTCAGAAACAGCAAGAAAACTTTCAATGCTGCCTCTCTGTTGTGTTTCTCGGAGCTTTAGAAAGCAATTCTGTGAACAGCTGCAGTCATTGCAACATGGCAGCCTGAAGGAGGCTCACTGCTTGACATGTTAGGAAAAAAAAAAAAAGAAACTTTTGAAAAGGCAAGTTTAGAGAAGGTGAAGACAGGGAGACATCACTGGACAGCAAGAGGAAGCCATGGAGAGAGTTTGAAATGATCTGAGCTGTGGGAAGCAGTCCTCAGAGCTGGTCAAACTGGGTGGAAAATTCCTGAATAGGTCCCAAAGGACACTGTACTCACAAGGTAGTAATACTGCAGTATGAAAACAATTTAAGGGATTTATTTTATCTTATCTGCAAACCAAACTGATTACAGGCTTAAAAGATAAAGATCAGGTTTGATTAGTACTTGTATGTTTATTATATGTTTTTTATATTACATAATCGCCACATTGACTTGTTGTTTTATTGTGAAATGAGTCTAAATTAGAATGAAAACCATACACCGTGCTTAGAAAAGCAACATGAAGCACACTATTGCATATAAAATGTAGTTCTGGGGACAAATACAGTTAAATTCTTCCTGCTTTAATCATCCCTCTGATGTTCTAGATGTGATAAAATTATAGACTCAACCATACTGGAGGCTTAACACTGATATTTTCCAGCGCTGCCACAGCATTAAAACAAGTTTGGAGACAAGTCTGGCTAAGCAAGACTACATAAATGTTACCTAATTAACATTTATTGCTCTTAATACACTTTTAGCTAAAGATGCCAGACCCACGAACTGTAAACTCTGTAGATTTAGTGTTATTACCAACAGCATATTTGCAGTACTTTGAGCTGCATACTTTATCACTGGTTGGCTTTTAGCTGACCAAGGCTAGCCATAGGTGGGTGACTCTTGTGTGCTTCACATAAGAGGAGTCATCTTATTCACGCCTTTAACACTAAGCCGGGCAGTTTTCTATTTTACAGCAGTAGAAGCTGCAGCTGCCTTTGCTGTCTTATTTGCTGGGGTAACGCAGGTGAAGGCCAAGCATTTGGGCGTCTTGGGTAATAGTTGGAGCTTTTCTAATGAGCTACCATTCCATCACAGCAGTTGGTTTCAGCAGAGGTACAGGACTGTCTTGCCTCTGCAAGATTACCTTTTTATATGATGTGAACAAGAGTTGTTTTTTGTCAGCATCACAGGGACATTTCTCAGGGCATCTTGCCCTTGCCTCTATTACTTTATTAATTTCTGCAAGCAAAGTTTCTGGGTTATTAGATGCTACAGGAGTCTGCATGATTTATACAGACGTTTGGCAGCAAGAAGACAAATAGTATTAACCGGGCATTGGGAAACAGCATTTTAATGTCACTCAGCTGCTTGTTATACGTTAAATGCATACAATAAGCTGCTGACAGACATTTTAAAAATGCTGATAATGGAAAGTGGTGGGTTCTATTAATAGGTAGGTCATTTTTGTTCATTTTTTTTCTATATCAAAAAATAATTTTTTGCTAAGATGACAGTAAAGATAAAACCTAAGCCTAATTGATACTAAACAGGGAGAAACATCACCCTTTTACACAGATTTAGACCACAAACCACATTTATTTCAACCATATTGAGTAATATATCATATAAAATGGCATGGAGAGAGCTGTGCACCTAGCAATTTTGATTTTTTTCAATAAGTTCTGCTCTCTGAGTGCTCTTCTGTTTAATACATTTACGAGAACTTCAAGACTTTTTTCACTTTGTCCTTATGGAGTATTTTTCGTAGAATTGTGAGGTAAATATCCGGCTGATTTGGCTATCAGCAGGATATTTACCGAGGGAGAGCTTCTGAAGAGCTGCATGATGAAGGTGTGCGATGTCTTGTGTCCAGTGCGACTTGCCTCACTTTGCCTGTTGCCAAGTAATGTTGAACCAAGTCTGCGCACTTTGCTGATAAACTGAGCGCACTGCATCCTCACGGTGCTTTGGTGACTTCGAAGCACAAAAAGAGAATTTCGAGCTGCTTCACAACCCATTTAGAGTTGACATGGAATCTGCACCTGTGCAGATTCAGATGGAGCTGCAGTGTAATGGGACACTCAAGGCAAATTGGGACACTGAATGGCCCGCGCAGGTTATTAGTTCCATTCCTGAAGCAATGCCCCAGCTCTGTCTACATGCGGCTCCAACCTTGTGTATGTTTTCATTGATTTTTTTCTGTGGTTTTTGGCAGCATTTTCATATTTCTAACTTGCATAATTTTGACAGGACATATTTTTGTGGAGAGCAAAATATTTAAAGTTTATTTATTCTGGAATAATATTCCTGTCTGTTTTTATTCATATTTATGTTTAAAAAACATTGTTTTAGTGTGTTGAATAAATGTTTATCTTGTTTGGCCCACGACCTAAAGTGTGCCTTGAGTTTTGGCCCCCTGTACAATTGAGTTTGACACCCCTCCACTTTCCCCTTTGCCCCTATTAGAAATGAACTCTGGCAGCATACATTAAGTGAATCACACCAAACCCTAATATTAATAATACTAATATTTCTCATGGTTTAAAATGCAATTACACTTTGTAAAGTTTGTGTTTTGCACTTTGGGAATAGTCTTTAGAAAAAAAAAGTTACATTTGAAACTGTTACTGGAGAATTTGCCTCTGTAGCAAATGAATTCATAAAACACAATTAAGAAAAAAGGACAAAATACACTTTTCCTGAGACATCTGAATAAGGAGTAAATAACATTTAAATGTTAACGCAAACCCATTATTCTAAAACTAAACTCCTGCACTACATTTAACCAAAGTTGTTACTGCATTAAACAACAGTGCTGAGCTGAGGAGAAGAATACTGCATCCCTCAACTCTCTTAAATGCACTCAAAGCCTCCTCATTTATGCCTGCTTTTATATCCGAATGATGATTTGATTTTATAAGTAATTATTATACTAGCTGCCTGAGAAGAATTACATGATTATATGTCAGAGTCATGGACTCTGTTAAATTATTTGTTATGCGGGCAAACACGTCGCATTATCTGCTCGGCATTACCGCAGATGCCACCGTGCTTTGGGCTCATGTCAACAGAGAAAACCGAACCCTTGAGCATCATTTACCAAATGGAAAGCTTTTGAGAGAAACGTATCCTGTGTCCTGCTTCTCTCCCCTCTGCTCAAATAAATCAGCGTCATTGTCACTGACAACTGGACAGACTCCAGTTTTTAAAAGGCATCTCAGCGTGCCAACTCTGGGACACATAAAATGTATCCCTAAACATATTCCTGTCTTTATGCTTCGCTGCTATTCATATTGGCCAAGTGTTAAACTGCTTTTGTTGTGAGAGCCTATAACTTCAGAGTGCAGCCAGTATTGTATGATGTAATTTATTTGCACACTATAAATGTATAATGTGGCCCTTTCTGCTTTTTTTTCTGAACTTCAGATGGCTGGATGCAGGCCTGGATGAAATGCCCATGCAAATGGGCCTGCACACGCGCAAATAAACTCATTTACAACCAGGCATAATATTAAGATCTTTTGACCTTGATTGCCTTCAATAAAGGCTTCCAGAGTTTCTCACAATCTTCTGACATCTGTCTTGTGCAAAAGCTTCTGACTACATAATATTTGCCTTCTGTGTTGTCATTGTTTTCTTCAAATCCCTCCAAAGACTTTCAGTCTGTCAAATCTGGGGGGGGTCAGCAATCCCAGGCATTCCAGAGGTAACTCCTAAATCCTAAATGATGGTGCTGAGGCAGAAGTCATAAAGTGAGTTTAACCAATTAAGACTGATGCAGGCTCACTGGGTAATGAAACTTGTCAATCACGCATCGTTAGCTAATGGGCATTCCCTGATTTTCTGTTCTTTGTGACTATAATGGAAAGCACATTTACAAAATCAACTTCATGTTCTATTAAATAAAACTTGAAGCTAGTAATTAAGCCGTAATCAAATCAGGAAAGGTGTTAAGTGACCTGCTTGTCGGCCACTTAAGAGAATGTGAGCTTAAGGCACTTCCACACTGCTACGCTGTTTGCACAGGCAGCTATTTTGGTCTCTTATATACAATCTATTTCTCCATCACACCATTCACATAACAGGATTGACCAAACTCCATACTCTTAAATCCCAATGGCGTTACCCTGATCCTATTGGTACAAATAATTAAAAGGAGGGGTTAATCATGCAAATAAGCCAATAAAAGCCGAAGGTTCACTGTGCAAAAACAAGACCCATTATGCATGTGCGTGAGTAATTCTTTTTTTTTTTATGTATTAAATAACAAGCATTTTCAGGCATTTAAATAAAATTAAGATAATCAAGTCAAACCATTTCTGCTGTTTAATACCTACAAAATTTCACCTCTCACAGATTCTCCCAGAACGCCTGGCTCTGTCTTCACTAAAACAGCTGTAACTTTGCTCTGTTGCACAGAAAATGTTCATATGTTAATTAATAACTTTCTGGAGTTTGTTGGCTCCCCTCCAGCGTATTTTTAAAGGGGTTATATGCTAGAAAATACAACAAAAAAAAACGTAAGTAAAAAATATTCTTATTTTTCTGTGTTCCATCCTCAGTTACTTTGAAACAATAACATCTGCTTTAATATTTACACCTCTGATGAAATCTGACAAGTGATAGCTTTGTTTTGATACCAAGAGTGTTTACACGGAGTTTGTAATTACAGAGAAATACTCTATTCATTTTGGGCAAGTCACTGTCAAGCAGGAACCTCAGAAATGACCCTCGGGGTTCATTAAACATCGTGTTTTAATTCATGTTGACCATGAAAGACTTGTTCATATTGTGATGCTTTCACAGGTGTATCTGAGCATATTAAAGATTATGGTTCAAGTGGTTGTGAAACTCTTAACTTTCACTTTCTGTTTACCTTTTCTTATCATGATATTCAAAAGGAAGAGAACAAAACGAAAAATAAAGTAGATTCATTGAAGTCTAATCTAGTCTGAATTTTTTAATACCCTGTTAGCCGGACATGAAATGTTCTTTATTTCAGTTCTGTCATGGGACACAAATAACACTGTGGCAATCACTTGTACACAGCAGGATATTGCTCAAATGTTTTAACCTAATTGTGGCTGTATGCTTCCATCAACAAGTCAAGTTGGACTTTACATTTTAGCCCTTACTTACGCGATATCCAGTCGCCAAACATTTTATTGGATATGTCTTCTTAGTACTGTGTTGGATGTCTTTTTGATTTCATTACTGTCTTAATTCTTCATGGCAAGAATTCAACAGGGTGCTGGAAACATTCGTGAGAGATTTTGGTCCACACTGACATGGTAGTTTCACACATTTGCTAAATATTTGTCAGCTACACATCCATGATTCAAATCTCCCATCCTGTGAGACTATTGAAGCCAGTGTACTGTTGAGTACAGTGAACCCATTATTCATGTTTAAGAAATCATTTTGAGATTATTTGAGTTTTGTGGCATCAGCATGTGGTCATAAAGGGATGGTCAGGAACGCCCCCAGGTAGTGTGCGAGCTTTAGATGATGCAAAGTTGGTACCGAGGTGGTACCACAGTGTTCTGGTGTGGTCTTTAAATGACTTTGATATGTGTGCAGCGAGCTTAGAGTCACCAAGTCGGTGTCTGACACATTGTCAAATATTTCGCTGTATCTTCTGTATTTACTTACCCGTCTCCTTTTTTTGGCTGTGGGCTACTTTTGTGTCACCTCTAGTCAGACCTTTTATCCAGACCTAATTACTCGTGCTTGTGTTCTGTTAGTCTATTAGTGTATTTATAGTCCTCTCACACACTCAGTCTTCAGCCTGCCTGTTCTCCATGTTTTCTTTTTACTTCCTTTAAATGTTTGGAACACCTTCAAGGGCTTTTGTGGTTAATTGTGGTTTCACAAAATGTGTTCCTTTTGTAGTATTCATCTTCCTGTTAGTCCCTTGAATCTTCCATTTGGGTGCCCGCGTTGATGAAAACATAATAATTGCTTTTATACCTGGCTCTTTTTTTTGTGGAGAAATGTCTTGGTTTGCAAAGCTCTTTTGAAAGAAAAGCTATTGAGTCAGTTCATATATCGTGATTTATTGTGTCAAAGTGTTGCATATCCAATCAGCATAGAGACTTTGCAGAGGGTTTAAGGTCAAAGCTCTTTATTATCTGTAAAATATGCCACCAAGATCCGTACTGCAGCTGAAGGACCATTTATCATCATTCCATTAAGCCCCTATCACACATGTAGTGCCTTAGTTTCACCGTGCTCTGACCTGCACTCTCTAGTTGACAGTTCAAAGTGCACAGCAGGAGATCCAAAGCACCTATTAACTCAGGCCTGTATTCCTCAACAATAGATCCACAACATACACACAAGTGTTTTTTGTTACTTTGTCAAGGTTGGAAAAATCAATAGAGTCAATTAGAGTTTTTTTTAATGCATTTTACTGTGCATGCACATTCACCACACAACGGCTCATGTTATGACCTTAACAATTATCTTTTTGAGAGCTGCACTCTCAAAATGCACAAGGAGAGGTTTGTTTTCTTTTAAACGATCTAAGGTTACCTAACAACATTCGAAAAAGCTTCGTTAATTGAGTTATGCTGGAGATGTAAAAAAGCCATTTAATTTAATATAATTTTACTTACTAAATTTCAATAACAACATAAAGAAATGATGATATTAAAATAATGAATTATTATTAGATTGTATTTTTGATCATTTTATATTTAGACGGACTAAAAATGACAGTAACTTACTGACATAAAGAGGTGTAGGCACTTTAGTCCAGGGGTGTCGAACTCCAGGCCTTGAGTGCCGTTGTCCTGCAGGTTTCCGATATCATCCTGGGTCAACACACCTGAATCAAATGATGGGTTCATTACCAGGTTTCTGGAGAAATACGGGGGTGTCCAAATTCAGGGTTTGCACCCTTCAAGGGTGCATTTGAAGGCCGATTATGTCACAGCGACGCGACGAAGGCTGTCCAAATTCAAAGGCTGCTCCAAATGCGGTCGAAAAACCATCCTTCATTTCCCCGAATTTGAAGGATTGGTCAGGTGTATCCTTCGTGGCCCAACATATCCCAGAATTCATAGCGCACCGGTGGGTGTGGATATTTTTTCCGAAAAAAACGGCAGACTGCTAAAGCAGGGCGGCCGAAGAGTATATAATATTATGTCACTTATTTATGTGCGAATGTTTAACAGCAAAGAACATTACTATTGGCCACATGTTGGCATAGTTATGTGACATTAGTGATGTTTGTACTTTACACGTTAACTTGGTTTTAAAGCTTTTACTTTAAAATCTACGCCGTTCAATAGTCGACCTTAATCTTACAGAGAATGTGATGATTTTATGGATAATTAAAGTCAGTCATATATCCACAAACACAACAAGCTGAAAGTCAGTGAACGCTGCTCGGTGTGCAGTCCTGAATATCACAGCACAAGCAGGATTCACTGCACTGTTAATGTTAGCTATGTTGTATTGCTGCCTCTGTTCGGTGGTGCCGAGCCAAACGGACTTCAACGTTTGTTCGAACGAGCTGACAGTTCACTCGTTAAGCTGAAAGAAAGATGCTTCAATCACAGGAGGCACACGTGTCCACTGGACCATCTGGGAACTCTTCTTGTTTAGCACTCCTAATAACACAAACACTAAATCCTCCTTCTCTTGTGCTGTTGTGTATACTGTGTATACACCTGCGACTGTCACCTGTCTGTCTGTCCTGCACTCTCTCTCTTTATCTTTCTCTCTGATTGTGTCATAAAAGTATGAACATGCGTTTATAAGTTACACTTGTGTTTGAATCCTGCAGCTTATCACACATTTGATTTCCTTGTGTGACAACTGCAAGTGTCCAGAGTGAGGACAGATTGAGGGAGCCACTGCTGCACATCATCAGTGAGGCTTTGCAGCCCTGATGATCCACCAAGACAAACTCAGCAGTGTGTGAGGAAGAGGAGGAGGAAGAGCCAGCAGCAGCTGAAAGATGGCGAGAATAGACAGACTGTTCCCTGTTTGTGAAGGACTGATAGAAAAGTTTAAAATCACTAATTGTCTGTCCTGAATCAGTCTTATTAGGTAATGATTAAATAATTTTATCATTCCAGTGTTTTCAGTGTGGGAGAAAGTACTCAGGGCCTTCAAGGTAAACACTATGAAAGGCAGGAACAAGTTTAATATTCACAAATCTGAAGTATGTATCAGCAGCAGAATGGAGCTAAAAATAAATGTCCATGTTTGTTTCATTTCTATGAAGCTTTGAGTATTTTGGATCAGTAGTACTGCAGTTATGACATGGGAGGATTTTCTCACCCAGTAAAGGAATATTTACTATATCAGTCTACTCTTCATTTTATCAGAAACAGTTATCACAGCTTGGATATTTTCTTTTTACATATATGTGTAAGCATTGAGCCAAATGTAGTAATACAAACATAATAAAACAAAAAATATTTGTCTCTTATATATAATATAACTATATATACACTGTCATAGACACATCTAAAACCTGCAGGACACCGGCCCTTGAGGCCTGGAGTTCAACACCTGTGATTTAGTCTAACAAGACTGCATTAGCCATTTAACAGTGTGTATCGAGTATAGTGCCAGCTGTCTCAATAAAGGTCACACTTCATGTTCATATGTACATTTTGATAATATGTTAATATAAAGTAATCAAAAAAGCTTACCCTGTTGCTGACATCTGAACTTTGGTTGGGCCTTTGCAGCACCTGGACCCTTTAATTTTTCAGCTACTCTGTTGTAGATTTGCTGTTTGTTTTGGATCATTGCAAGTAACAAGGCTTTAACCACGAATGGCAGTGGCATGTAGAGTGAGAAAAGGACGATCATGATTGATGTTGATGCGCAATTTGGCAATATGCAGACCAAGTGACATTATTGATATGGGAATTAAAAGAGAGAGCACTGTCGAGGATGACACCCAAATTTTTCACACATGGAGAGTAAGAGACCGGCGAGTTGTTGATGGTAATATAAAAACTATAAGTTCTGGATAATGTTAAATTAGAGCCTACCAAAAGAAGCTCAGATTTATTACTGTAGAGTACGCTCAGTGACTGCAAGGTGTCCAGATCCTGTGGCTGCAAAAACAAAACAAATTCACCACCATGCTTGACAGTTAATATGGGGGTATTGATATGAGACGTCGCAACTTTGTAAACTTAACTTAAACTTAAGCTATGTTGTGCATCTTATTAAAGAAAACCTGACAACCTTCCAAACAAGCCTTTCTTTTTCAGTGTTTTTCTAATTGTACAGTCATAAACTTTAACATTTACCATGCAAACTGAGGTCTCCAGTCTGAGATATTTCAAAGTAATGAGCTTAAATTAACATCATAGCCCCGACATGTTCATGCTAGGCTATTGGTCTTGTTGCTAGCAGGTAATGTGACCTTACAATAGTCACGCTAATGAAGCATGTAAGTTAATTTGTTTCCATAAGTTAATTGGTTAGCGAGTACAAAATGTTATTGTAATGTGTAACAGGTCATGGTGTGATTCAAGTACAGCTGAAGAACACGAACTCTTTTTAGTGAGATTCGTTTCAGTGTGCTTGTTTCCATGGAGTTATGTTCGCTAAGGTTATTCATACACTTTTTCTAACTGCGTTAACATCTGTCACACTATTTTTTACAGCAACTTGCAAGTGACTTTGTTTTAAGGAAGCAGAATAAATCCTACAGTCGAGCTGAAAATACGTTTTTTGCAGTTGCAGGGTTTGTGACCACACCCTTCCCTGACATCTACTCGGTCAGGTCAGAGCACTCAAGACCAGCAAACTGCTAAAAATGTCCCCTTTTATAGAGGTCGTCACACTGGCTGATGATCAGTTTATCAAGTGCAGCACTCTTACCCTTAGCAGTACTTACCCTCTTAACTTCAGTGGAAGTAAATTTTTCTTGAATAAATTAAAATTAGAAATTAAAAAGGGTTCATTTTCTTTTTATCATGACTGCACATGTTAGCCTTGACTTGCTCATTTAATACATATAGATAGATAGATAGATAGATAGATAGATAGATAGATAGATAGATAGATAGATAGATAGATAGATAGATAGATAGATATATTTGAACTGTAAAAGATAAAAATCAGCCTAAATATCAAATTAAATTTCACTCGATTCTTGACAACTTGGAGTGCAGAGGAGAGTGTTGTTCTTGTCTATAAAAATCTAAAATAACATGAAATATGCATTAAAAAATGACAGTGCAGTGTATCAATAAATGCAAATAATTGAATCTAATACCGTGTTGGATGAAGCAACAACTACGTTGTTAGTTTTAATTTAGCATTCATGTGCTGCTACTCAAACTCTTCAGCTTACCTGCACATCTTTATTACCTGCACATGCTTTGCTTAGTAAATGAAATAAGAGAAATAAAGCCAGTCACAGCTCTAGCAGCACACACACTATATTTTGTTATGAATCGAATTGAAATGTGAGCGAAGTGCATCATAACAAGAAATGTTGCCAGAAATTTAATTGAAAAAAGTCCAAAGTGCAAAAGTAAAAGGATTCTTGGTTAAAAAAAAAAGTTGAGCCCGGATTCCTCTAACCAATGTTCAGTAGTCGAGTCTGTTGGAAAAGTCACTAGTTTTCAAAAGGCACCATTCTGAATTGAACTTTATATCAAATTATGACCAATCTTGTGAATGTGAATCATAAGTGAAAAGCCACTTTGTCCAAATAAACCAATGTGGTGTCAAAATAAAAAGTGAGGAAAAAAATTAAAGCAATTGGTTGGATTTTTCTTAATGATAAGAGGAAACAAAAAATATCGCTGGTGTCATAAAAACAACTGTGAAGTTTGCTTTCATGCACGGGGCCGTTTGCTTCTCAAGCATTTCCAGGCACAAGCTCTAATTACCAAGAACAATCATCTCTATTTAAACCAATAAACGTGCATCTTCCAGTTTCTATTGAATTGCAAACTGTACCATTTCATCTATACTGTTGTTCAGCTGATATTAGTCCACTTACGTTCATGTTAGCTAAATTATTCATTGCTTCATATGAACCAGCTGTGAACTTGTAAAGATCAGAGTTACTCCATAAGCAACACTCCCTTAAAAAGGGAAACAAATTTTTGACCAATCTGAACTGAATTTATGACAGCTTAATACATTTTGATGTGTTATGTAAGTAGACGCGTGTAAGATGATTTTCAAGAATTCAAAGGGAGCCACTGCAGCACCAGAGGATTAATAGGAGGCCAGGTAGCAGCCAGGTGCTGCTAATCAAATATTCTTGATTTAGTGATCATCAGTGTGTGAGCACCTCTATAAAAGCAGAAGTTTTGTCAGATGCTGGTCTGGTGTGTTCGGGTGTATGTTT
>VUQR01001758.1:0-10451 GCA_015108515.1 Hemichromis elongatus | reverse complement strand
GGGTTTATTTTTAAAAAAAAAAAAAAAAAAGCCACAATTTGCCAGAAGTGAAAGTTCAGGCAAATTCGCCCCAAGGTCTGAGCGTGCAATGTTCAGAGAAACTACTAGAAACCCAAGAGCTACGTCTCAGACTCTACAGCTCTCAGTTAGCATGTTAATGTTAAATGTTAAAGTTCATAGCAGTAAAATTAGATTTAGAAGGATTGGCAGGAGAGTCTTATCTCTCTAAAATTAACACATCGGCACAGCTTAGGCTTGCAAAGCAGCATTTGACCAAACCACGAGACTTCTGGAACAATGTCCTTTGGACAGACAAGACACAAGTTTACATGCTTGCCAATAATGCACAGTACCAGCTTGGAGAAAACCAAACAAAGCATCTCAACACATGGATCTCACACCGGCTGTCAAGCACGGTGGTGGAGGGGTAAGCTTGTTTTGCACCCACAGAACCCGGGCACTTTGCAGCTATTCAAGAGTATTCTAGATTCAAATAATGAGGCCATCTGTCCTACAACTAAAGCTTGGACGAAAGCGTGTCATGCAACCGGACCATGAGCTTATGCACAGCAGGAAATCTGCAAAAGAAAGCCTGAAAAAGAAAATAATCAAGGTGCTGCAATAGGCCAGTCAAACTCCAGATTATCAACCAGGTTAAAATTTAATGTCTTGGTGTTTTTGATCAGCAAGGTCCTGTTTTTTGTTTTATGTTAAAAACTCTTTTAGACCTGTTTTAATAGAATAAAAGAAGAAAGAAGATCTACAGCTTAATGCACTTTTAGCAAATATTAACTTTATAAATCAACAGACTAAATAGTTATTAAACTTTTTGCTGTGTACTAAAAAGAGGCCTACCTTACACAATGTAATGAAAACCCTTCAGAGCGCTACATTACACATTTCTTCTTATCCATGATGGACGGTGGGTGCCATCATTTTGTCCCAGCTCAGGCTCATCAAAACCTGGTCTAGCCTCCACTGAGCTTTCACCTTCCTGCTCCACTAATGTCTGACAGCCCTCCACATAATCCCCTGATAGCAATAAGTCTGACACCACCTTGGATAATTCTGCATACTGCAGAGGGTATTATCCTTCTCCCCTTACCAGAGACATCAAGATCATTTGTTTCTTTGATAGGCTGCTTAATCTCAACCTATTGAATTAAGCACCCAGTACATTTGGATCCTCGGGTATCCGAGTCATGCCCTGTACACAAATATGCTGAAGATTGTTTTCAGTTTTAAGGACGCCTTCAGAGACGAGGTTGGTCGGTATGCTTTGACATTTTCAAAAACATGGCTTCCTAATTAAAGTTTTATGTTTCCTGCTTTTGAGTTTGATTTCAAAAACTCTCTCAACCAAATTGCAATAGGGTGGGGGGCTGTATTCAATTGAAAGGGCCCTTATTTCTCCCTATGCACAATGTAAAGCCTAACCCTGGGTTACACATTGATTTTTACCCATAATGGACAGTCGAAAGCTGGTGTGTCCTCCTCTGAGCTCTGGTGTGTGTCCCTCCTCCACATCATCCCCTGACAGATAAAGTCTGACTCCCCTTCTACAATTGGGTGTAAAATCCTTTCTGCCTCACTCAGCCCTTTGCTTTCTACAGTATAGTCACTGGTTGAAAATGGGAGTTAGTAAGCTCTGCCATCCACTACAAAGGACACTGAATGAAACTTTTCTTTTAAAAGGTTTAAAACTGTGCATTTCTAAAATTCTACTAAGATGAACTTAATAACGTCATATTGATTTTTAGCTTCCCTGCTGCTATGAAATGTGGACGCTGAAATGACCATCAAAAGAAAAGAAAGCCGATGTTGTCTGTTAATCAAACACTTGCAAGTGCTGCATCACTTAAAGCCCAGGATGTCCTCTTGACAGTACAGGAAGACACTTAGATAGTAGATAGACTACTATTACTTTAGCTAAGGTGATGTTTGAATGTATAAAAGAGTGTTCGTTTTACATACAAAAGGTCTGGATCTACAGGAGGAAATCAGGTCTACTCTATAATTGATCTTAAGTGTTACTCTTAATAAAACAGTGGGTTATGTTGGTGCTGGTATAAATGTAGGAGAAAGCTGAAATTCTGTGAATATCTTGGCAACTCAGCTGTGAACAAGATCAATATCTGAATTCAAAAAGGTGGATAATAATACTCCTATGGGAGGCAAATAATGACTGAAACTGGATACGTGAAGCTGCTCAATGAGGTAGCAACTTATTTCGACTGTGACCTGAGGCGAGCTAATAATTAAGCTATTACTGCATGTCTGACTTGTAAATATCACATAAGGTGCTTACAAAGAAGAACGCGCACTGATACCACACAAACGGCGCACAGTGAAGGATTTAAAGTCTTGACAATGGAAAGTGAATGAGAAGAGGACAGCGACTGCCAAGATATCACACCGCATCAAAGCCTGCTCACTGCTTCAGTGGGCTTTTACAGCTTATCAGAGTCGCCTTCCGTGGCAAATGCAGGATGGTCTCAAAGTGAATTGCTGATTCTCAGTAAACTTTTGACAAGGCCTATTACACAGATGGATAGCTGTTTTCAGCAGGAAAACAGAGGCCAGGCGCACTGAGCTGTGTTTCCTGTCAAGTGTCCCTCACCAGCAAAGCCCAGTTAAAAACACTCCAGGCGACACATATCTGATAAGGTGCCCGCTTTTCAACAGGAACTGCTATGATACCAAATGCTGTTACCTAATCACAGCACTGATGGTCCAATGTATAAAATAAAAAAGTGGTGGGATGCTGCCACACAGCACAGCATCCAGCCCATTACAGATTGCATCTTTCAAGGAGCTAAGCTTCTTACAGCCTTCTCACAATAACTGATATTACCTGCATAAGTAGGATCAAAGGTATTAAGGCATAACAAAGTGTCCTCAGCAGTGATGGATCGCATTATGTTTCCCAAAAAATAAAAAGAGTTAGGGCACATCAAGGTTGCAGTGTCATTCACTACAAGGTTTTACGATGCTTCAAGTTAAAATTTATCTCAGAGACAGCTTTTCCGTTACTTAATATATCCCACCGACTTAGATTTTTCCTGACAATTATGGGATGCAAACCCCACTGACACCCTGTCAGACTGGCGAGCTCCAAGATGCTGTGTAAGACAGCCACCCCGCAGATGAACAGCTGACACACCACAAAACAAAAAAGTGAAGACAGAGGCAGAAACATGACCAGATATTTCCAAGACCAGACTCAGGGAGACGATCTATATTTCAGTCAATGCAACTCCAGCAGCAAGTCCTCTGGAGGCCAAAAAAAAAAAATTTAAAAATGCCATCATCAGTCATCTGTGTAATCAAAGATTGATACTTTGGTATGCAGAGCTGAATACCCTTCTACGGGAGTTGGAGGGGAAGGGTAACAAAATTTTTTTCATAAATCACTCGACTGTTGGGCAACATTCAGTCCTGTGGTGCTGGAGAGAGGGTTGTTAGCCTCAGCACAACAGCACATTATCAGAAGGGATAAATTTAGCATCGTCTTCAGGCAACCTCCTTAAGCTATTAAAAATTAATAGTACCTCATTATGCAGCGCAAAGTTGGTATGTGGAAAATAGAAATGTGCAGTTATATCCTTGCTAATATAATAATCATCAGCTTAGTTAATGGAGCCGTGCCAATGTGCAATAAATGAAGTGAAACGCAAATCACACGCGAAACTGTGACTCCCCATCGAACACTGCTTCCTAAATACAATTATCACTCTTTCCAATACTGTAATAGTCTTACCGCTCCACATGTGTGCTGATGACATTGCAGACAAACACAAAAACTCCAATCCTCGAGCCTTTGCTAAATCTGATTAGAGGCAGCTTTGGTGAGAGTGAGAGAGCAAGGAGAAAAGACGAGAGCTTTAGGGAAAAAAAAAGAGCGAAGAAAATCACTCAATTTTTCTTTTTTTTTTCTTCTTTTTTTTTTTTTTTTTTAAATCTTTTGGCCTCTGGCCAGGAAGTAGGATCCAGAGTATAATGCCGAAGACGGGGCATGGGTAGGCAGGTGAGGCCAAGTTGTTGCTGAGTGATTGGAACTCGACAGGGGAGGAGAGGGCTGCTTTGATCTGGAGAAATAAAGAGGACATAAATAGAAAACATGCTTCCTTCTACATGTGCAGTGCAGTCTTTATATGCACTAACGAGGCTGCAGCACCGAGCTGAAGGCAGATGTACAAAAAAATAACCTCTATTAAACTTTTTTTTGGGGGTAGGTTTCTGATTGTCTGTCTTGCTCTTTATTTTCTTAAACCACTGGTGTTTTTTTTATAGCACCTATCCGCCTCTATAAATTCTACAATGGTGCTTTTAGAAAGGAAGTGTCAAGAGGATATTGCTGGATGGCTGACTTAAGAGTTGGACAAGGAGAAGAAATTGATTTTGTCTGGGCATAATACAAAAGAGTAGTGTAGCTGGACTCGGCAAGCACTGATGGTATGTTGTGGCTTGTTTTAGATTCACTCCAGCACTGGCTCGACCCATAATGTGATTAGAGGTTTGAATCGGAGACAAAAGAGGAAAAGCTGGGGAGACACTGAGACAAAGAAAAGTGGACAGATAGATGTGGAGGGAGTGGGCTGAGGGTAAGGAGAAAGACAGATTGGCTGCCAGGACTGGAAGATGAGAGAGTATGACACATGTGATAAGCAGAGCTATAGATGGCTAAATACAGGCCTGCCAGGAAGCACTGTAATGAGATGCATTTAATTAAAAGTACATCCAAGATTCGGGATTTTCATTCTGGGAGGCAGGTAAGCTGGAGTTCAGTTCACCCAACAGTCACACAGAAATACTGGCAGAGTAAAAAGTGAAGTAAACAAACTGCCAACGGTGTAAAATTTGCCAAAAGAAATGAAAACCATGTTGAAAACATGCCTACTGTTACTAAGAGGGATGCACTGATCCAACACTTGGTTTTGTTTGGGGTTTTTATTTTTTGCTTTTGTCACAATACCAACACAGATATGATGGCTTTGGGTAACAGCCAGTACAGAGCCGGCACAATCTGATACCAGAGACTGAGAATCATTCATTTATTTGCAACAGCAGGTTTGACCTCAGCATTCATTTCCTAACTTTGTAAAGTAAAGAAATCTAACAAAATACAGACACACACACAAACAAAATGCATTTATCTGCTTAGATTTACTAAACTGGCATTTACTACTGAGATAATAAATGGCAAAGACAACAAGAAAAACAGTATTTAAATAAAATAACTGCATCTAGTGAGCGTGGAGATGGACATTGATGTTAAAATCCTCAAAGGCTGTGAGGCAGCAAACTTATCAACAGACGATAATGAATGACAATGAATCTTTTGACTCTATTAAGTGGAAAGTTTTATTATGCAGAACTGTCTGTATTATGACGTCTACCCAAGACGTCATGATGAGGCTGATATTTAGACTCGCTCTCTCCCTGAGTGCCTTCGATTGACAAATAACAGGCAGACCTTCACCTTAAATGACTCAGTATTAGATGTTTTAAGTTAAGGCATGTCCAGTTTGAGAAATAAAAGCTTCTGAAATGAACTCATTGGGTAATTGTTTTAATGTGTTCATGAAGTTTTTTCTATTTAAATGCTCCTGTAGAAGAACGTGAACGCTGTTCATTGTTTTAATGTTGCACCAAACTCTGTATTTTTCTGTGAGTGTTTAGTCAGTATCTCTGTTTGACCATGATGCCCTGTCCCTATATGCTGAACCATGGGAACAGTTAAGTATATTAGGGCGACCGGAGCCCAGAAACCCACAGTGCCCTGCCTAAAAACAACCCCCCCCCCCCCCCTAGTCTGACTGTAATAACTGGTTTGCACCTTGTTGTAATTCCTTTGCATTTCAGTGACGGCGTCTCTTGTTTTGCTGACTTTGATAGTGATACAGCTGCCACAGCTGAGAGTCTTCTTGACTTAATTAGATGTCGTGAACTGTGGAAATAATTGTGTCACCGTGAACTTAAGTTGTCTTCTGTGGTCTCTCAAACTCTTTGGTGTTGCTGAGCTGGTCAGTGCATTTATTATTTAGCAGTTTGTTGTTTTGGCCAAAGCTTTCGTTGTCTCTCTGAGCCTAATAATTTCGCTGGCACTAACATCTCATATTCAAATCTTATTTTAAATGACAGTGAAAAAAATATAAGATACAAATTTGACATGTCGAATAAACTTAAGATGCTGTGTCTGCTTTATCTGTCACGAGGTAACAAAGAGAGCAGACCTCAATTGAAATTGAAGCTGGATTTGAGTCAACTGTCCCATTTTTGTTTTGTTTTTTCATTTTGAACCTCTGAAAATGGAGAAAGTGCATAAAAAATGCTTTAAAATGAAAGTTGAAATGCTGCATTCGAATCACATATTGAAAGTTTGATTTATAATTCACTAGAACTGTGGGCCAACACTATGTTCTCTGGGACATGTTAGCAATGCTGGGAGGCAGTCTGGGAGCTATACAAAGAATCGGTAGTTTTAAGTATATTTTCATATCCAACTTAAAAACAAAAAATACAATAAACTGTGCAGGTTACCAGATTTGCATTTAACACTTCAAGGTCAAATGAATGATATTTGAAAGCAACTCTTCCTGAACTTGGCCAAGTGAATACAATAAAGATGAGGAGAAGCTGAAGTTTGTTCTTATGGTTTCATGTGATCGTCTTCATACACTCCAGCTGCTCTTCTGTCTGTTTGGATTTCAGCAGGGATGCATCCATAGATTATTGAATTTCAGCATCAAAATCACACCGTATTTTCACTTGTGTGAATGGTTCTATCCAAGGAGACAAAGCCTGTATTTGCCACTTCTTTGCAGTAGTTTTCATCATGTTCACCAAAATCTGCAAAGCCTGAAACTTCCTGGTGAGTTCTTTCCTTGTTGGGTACAGCGTTAGAAAGGATAACTTCCATTTGAATATAGCAAAAAGCCTTTCCCTGTTTTCTTCACATGAGGCGGGTAAAAACCAGACTTTAGAAAAGAGCACATCCTGCAGAACCAGCCAAAATGTGAGACATTGTCTCAATATGTGGGACAGAATAACAGAGGATTCTGTGCAGTCTCACTTAAAGACGGTCATCTGGTCATAATAGTTAGGCATGCATTTCAAAACAAATCATGCATTTGTCATGCTTCTCAGTGCAAATGGGAGACTGGGATGATGTACAGTTAGGTGGTGCACAAGTCCTGGGTTTTTGGAGCTCAGTATGCTCCCTTCAAAGGCACGAGGAACCTCATCGCTGGTTCTAAGTAATGTAAAAAGGACGACGAAAGACTCCCCCTGCCTGCAGCAGAGGTAGGCTTGGAGGCTTCTGCTCTCTGATCTGCGGGGCCCCCACAGAGCCACAACCTGCGACAAAATCCTTTTTCCTCCTCCACAGGGGGACCAGTTGGAGCAGAGGGCAACTGCCTATGCACTCGTCTTTTATCCAGCCGTGTTTCACAAAACCCCAGGGTGTCATGATTAGGCTGAGATCAAATTAATGGTTGATTCATTCTTTTCAGTTTGCATTTATAATCAGTGTTTTGATTGAATTTGGACATGTTATTGCTTCTGCAGGCATTAAAGAAAGCATATATCCACTTAAGTAAAGCCTTAAAATCATTAAAATGACTGTAGCATCTTCTCAGCGATTTGAAACTTTAGATAATGAACGCCTACATCAGACCCTTAACCGAAGGCTTTAACCGGTTGTCTGTAAATGCAGGAATTAAAATTTCCTCAGTATGAAAGCATATTTCCAGCTTAAAAACTATCCAGCAACAAAGAGCTGCTATAATAATAAGGAAGCTGCTGTGAACCAAAGCGTTTTTATAGTTATTCCTGGGGTCGGCCAGGAGGGGTGCTTATGAAAAAGTAGCAAGGTAGCAGGGGGTGCTTTAGGGAGAAGACAGAGAGCAGATGGATGAATCTCCATTTAATAAATTGATCTTGCAACGTTGAGGACTCAAGCAAACTACAATTACTATAATGTGTCCGGGGCGTCAGGGTAACACCATGTTATTTGGCTTATTTGTTGAATTGCAGCTGCCATTCAGTTACATATTTAATGTGGGAATTAAATTGAGCAGATTGGCCCCATAGATTGGCGCATTGTCACACGGCCCTGATCGCTGTGTGAGCCAGTATTAGGCCAGCACTATTACCGCTCATGGAATACAGGCTAGTAAATTACAGACTGGTTAAAACGAATGCAATATAATAGCTTACAACATTTGTGTAAGTTGCAGGCCAGGACTTTAGCAGCTTGTGGACACGAACAGCTGTAGATGTCGTGTATGAGCAGTCATCCCTGTTATTCTGCTTTTTTAGGTTCACTTGTTGCCTCCAAGAAAGATGTGTGTGTAGTTGGTTCAGTGTTAACATTGCTACTGACCAAAACACACGGATATAAGCTGCATGCTGTAGGCTATCACCTAATGAACAACTTTATGCAGTCCACACATGGACACCCACACAGAGCATCGCGCTCGGCCCTGATGACAACATTTATATCAGCTGGACGCAGGCTGACCCTGAATACTCACATAAAGTAGAACACCTGTAAAACTAGCATCCTCTCACTAAAACACATCACGTGTTCAAATTTCTTTAGTTGAGTCTATAATAAATGCTAAATATAACACAGTTTGACAGGCATAGAATTGGACATTTTTATTATTATTATTATTTATTATTATTATTTTTTACCAACAATGTAATTCCCAAGCAGCCACTAGCTGAAAACGTGGCACATCTCAGCATGGTGTACAGTGTGATACTGGACAATTGGAGGACAAAAGTGGCAGGCCTAAAAAAACGGAGCTGATGAACAGTATTAAAGACCTGACACAGGACCCGAGACCTGGCCCTTCAACTAATCTACTGTTCACTGAAGCCTCATCAGAATTGGTCTCAGTGCAAAGGTGGCTCTCAAGAAGCTATTCTTAAGATCATTGTCCTGCTGAAAAATGAAGCGACTGCCAATCACATGCTTAGCAGATAGTATGTGATGGTGGATCAACATTTGATGGTACTTTTCTGTGTTCATAATTTCATCCTGAGGTTCGCATTAATCCCTTTATTAATTTTGTTGCCGCTGATTTTCAGTCTGGTTCTTATTATTGTTCTTATTATTTTTATTTATTTTATTTTGAAAAAGCTCAGACTTTTCTCCACGTTTCCTTTCCTTAAACACATGGCCAATGCAGTAAAACCATACGTGGACAGAAAAACACACGAGGGAACGCCATCGCCTCCCCAGAGTCGGGACTTCAACATTATTGAAGCAGTGTGGGATTGTCTGGAGAGAACAGAACAACAGGCAGCTAACATCCAAAGAAAAGCTTTGAATGTCCTTCAAAAAGCCTGGAGAACCATTCCTGAAGACTTACTCAAAGAATTAAAAACTAAAAAGTTGGCCTAAAAGAGTTCAGGCTGTATTGAAGATAAAGGTGGTCATACATATTTCCTATTTTTCAAGCAAAAATATTAAGAAATAAATAGTGCCTCGAGACTTTTGCACAACACCTATTGATATATAACATCTGCATCTCCCCTCTATCTTGCACAGTTCTGGTAATGGCTGCTCTGTAGCTCCATGATTAACCAGCATAGGACACGTGCAGCTGCCACTGTGCCATCAGTTAATTGCACTGCAGCCCAATAACAGCTTCTAGGTTAAACATGTCTCTAGAGGAATGTTTATTTTCAAGGCTTGTAGTGTGTTCCCCATTAATATGACCTGCATCTGCATAATCTACTGAAGTCTCTAGTGCTGACTTTTCACTCATACTAATGGTGTTAATTAGCCACGCGAGTTGTTTGGTTTTTGTTGACAAGAGCATCACCGCACTTTCTCATTAAAATCTCCACCCTTACAGCATGTTCACAAGCAACTACACAGTTCCCCGGATTGGTCTGGAAATGATACTTTTACTCTGTAATCGCTTTCACCCACGTTTAGACCAAAAACACGCCGCAGCTCTCCCCGCGTACTTCTGTAACAAGCCCCACGAGGCGGCACCTCAGGCCACCTCAGAGACTGCTCGCATCAGTTCAGGCAGAGGTCCAAGCCAACAGGCCCGACCCAATAAAGCTCACAGGGCTCCCCGCTGCCTGTGAGCAGCCTCTCAGCTCGCCTCATAATTATTCTTTGGGCCCTGTTAAGAAGCCATAGACTCTCTCCTTGCCCCATTACTCACACAGAGAGCCAGAGATGCTGCATAGAGGCTCCCCAGGCTGCACTATCACAAAGCCACAGCAGTGTAGGTAGAGGCGTGCGCGCAAACAAATGCTCGGGCTCAAGTTGTATTTTAATGTTAAACATTCCGTCACTTTCACCCACACAAAGTGATTAAGATGCTTTTCTCACAGCGAAACAGCTTGAAGCTTTTAGCTGGATGAAGGATAAAAATCCTCGATGCGCTCTCGGATTCAATCACTCCTGTGTTTGCTTAACA
>VUQR01001754.1:76590-86814 GCA_015108515.1 Hemichromis elongatus | reverse complement strand
ATCCATTAACCCCCCCCCCCTTTTTTTTCTTTTTTTTTCCCCCCCTCCCCCCCCCCCCCCCCTTACATTTTAAACCTTTTCTTAAAGGTGAGGAGAGCATTACTGTGTTGTGTAGACCTGCTGCCTTTTTGATCTGACAGGTAGAATTAGCCCGCGGGGCAGACGGAGGAAGCGAGAGGGCCAAAACAAAAGAGGATGTCTCTTTTCAGGTAATTTGAGGAGGAGTACCTCGGAGCACAACTCCTTACTAATGATGAGAGGGGGGGGGAGAGTGAAGAGGGGAGTGTAATTTCCCTCTTGCTATGCCTCCTTCATCAAACTGTCACTCATTTATCCCAAGTCCCTCCCTCTACTTCAGGGATTTACTACATAGCATCTGGCCTCTTAATCTTTCTATGGCATTAGTGCTGAATATTTCATTTTTAGGCTATTTTCCAGGGTCGTCGTTGTTGAGCTAATCACCCACTGGCCCTTTTTGTAATTCCTGCATTATCTCCCATTTGTGTCTGTTGGCTTGGACAGCTTTATTAAGGTTTGCTACCTCACATCAACTTTTTTGGGGGAACGGGGGTGGTGAGTACATGTCACAGAAAATGCAGACAAAGAGAAAATGTGGGAAAGAAGTGATGTTTTAAAACCACTCGGTCCTTCCTGATTCACCCTTACACTCCTCCATCCACGCTTCTCGGTCAGGCGCACACAGATTTTAACTACGTTAGGCATATGATCCAAACTAAAGTCAACAAACCCTCGAGCTGGAGATTGGAACCCACAGCAGTGATTTCCCACTCTTGCTCTCCCAAGACTTATCTCCTTCCCACAGCCGAGCTAACAACACTGTAGATGTGGTTGAGACTGGAGCCATAGTGATAAGAGTTTCTTTGTATGGGTGTGCTCGTACATGTACTCTATCTGTGTGTCTCAGGAAAGTCTAGGGCACCTTAAGCCCCAGGCAAGTTCCCATGCTGGCACCCATGGAGAGGTCTGAAGTTTAGATTTAATATTTGATAGTTGAGATGAAGCTCAGCGCAGCCTTTAAGTGTGTGGTTAAAGGCCCCAAAATGTCACAAGACATGCTTGTCGGCTTCAACAAAGCATTGTTTTAACTTATCATTTGAGTATGAATCACTGTCATCACATTTTCCCACATTTTCCTTTATTTCATGTGAGCAATTTGGGGGGGGGGAGTAGATAATCAGATTACGATGAGGGCTTTAAAAAGCTGTCCCATGATTTGGGGAGCTGAAATCAAATCAAGAAAGTGTGCAGTCAAGTGCGATCAGTGTACTGTGTAAATTATAAACTGCTGCTGCTTGAAAACCTTAAGGAGGTTCAAACCTTTCAGTCAGAAAGAGGAAGACTTACAAAGCAGCGGGGAATGTAGCAACCAGACCATAAACCCACATACAGTAGGGTGACAAGTGGCTCTCTGTCACACACTTGTGCAACACCGTGAGGTCAAAACTACCTCAGTTTTGTCATAAGTTTACACTTTGTCCATACATGCAGTATGATGAAAAAGATCTAGCTGGTATGACTTTCTTCACTTGGTTATTGCGGAAACAAAAAGCAGTCAGCAAAGAAAAACAGCCGTTATCATCCGGCAAATTTCAGTCTGACTTTGCTTTTAGTTTAGCGGTCATAAATCACTGACAGACGTTAGTGAAGTCCTCTGACTTTTTCATTCTCTGCCTGTGTCCCAGTGTGAAGCAGATTTCTGAAACTAAGAAATCACAAATGCTGTGCTTTTGTTAGTGTTAGCCAAGCAATTAAGGGATGACTTCATTTAGAAAATGTACTGGGTTTTTCCTGCGTACAAAAAATGTGGGTTTGGCCTCCCCCCAAAAGGAAAATCACCAGGCTTGTGATAAAATATTTTTAACTGTTTTTTGTTTTTTAAGTGAGGTTTTATTTACTTGAGTAAATGATGATAAAATGAAATAATTTGTGTTAAGTAGGCAGCACAGTACTCATTGCCTCAGCTTTAACCTGAAGTTACTCTTCTCCTGCTTATTTCTAAATGGACTGTGTGCAGCGTAGATCTAAATATGGACCTTTTTCAGGCCAGCAGAGCTATTGGCGGAGAATACACTTTAAACGACCGCAGAATCAAGATAATGACAGAACAACATAAAGGGATCGGTAAAAGGAGCACTCGGAGACAGAGGGAGTCCTGTTCTGTGTACCACGGCTGCTCAGATGAGCCTTTTTGGACATGTTTCTAAACACAGCCTGCGATTTTGACCACATGACTCGAGTGTGGACTCCACCCTGCACCGCACTACTTTGCTCAGTCCTCGTCAATGTTTTTTGGTCCGTCTGCACGGCCTCCTTCTCCTTCCAGCTCTCTCATTACCTTTGTTTCTCTTACTTCCAACTCTGTGCAGCCTCTTCGCTTAATCCTGCTTCCTCTTTTTAACTTTTACATCTGCCTCACCCCCCTCCCCTCCCCGCCCCCGCCCATGTGGCAAAGACGATTTTGGAGATATTCATAGTTTTCACTCCCCTAAAAAAAGAAATCATGTTTCCACGTTAATGTTTATATTTAAGTGAATTTTAATTTCCCTTTCAACAACAGGTTCTCTGCTATGTGCTGAGGTTTCTGCTAGAAAGACCTGTCTACACACTGCATTTGCACAGTGCCAGTGGAAACAAAAGTCCTAACAAGACTCATTATCATTCAGTTAGAGGGCAAATGGCCCCTGGAGCATATGTGCTGGAAGCTTGCTCAGTAAACTAGTCATTATACTCTTGGCTATGTCTGTAAAAGAGACTTAGAGGCTTCCAGCACAACTTCACCTACTTCCAAGGTACACATAGAAGAGCATAAAGCTCCAGCAGCACTTGCAGCATATAGAACAACTGTAACGTTTAACTGATGTGTTTCGGTTTGTAACCTTCATCAAGGTCGTGAATAAAGTTTAAATGAAAACTGTTTCCTGTGCTCTAATCACCAGGAGAGTTCATCAGTTCAGTTTTTACTGTATTGTGATACATGTTGATACAGGAAAAGTGTAATAATGTTATCAGATACACTGGCAAGCTTAGACTGTAGTTTCAGCATTTGGATTCACCTTCCTTTAAAACTGTGATAAAGTTGCAGCTCCAGTCTGAATGTCTGATCTTTGTGCCACAATAACCCTCTGTAAGAGTTTGCATAGCTAGCTGGTCTTTTTTTTTTAATCCCTCAGAAATCTTGCAGCACAGCTTCTTTTGTGAGCTGAGGTATTTTTGCACAGAAACAGCAGCGAGATCAGTAACATGTTCTGCACTTTACCGGTGACATCCATGCATGCACACACACGAATAAAGTGCAGTGAATAGGCCACCTATACTCTGCCAAAGCAGGGAATGATCCAGGGATTGAAATGTGAGCTGGTTTATGTGCTCCATTTCTCTCTCTCACACAGCTTCTCTGCGATGGCCGCGGGGGGAGACCATGATGGAGTTATTAAGCGTAGCTGGGACTAGAATAGTGTCTGGAAGAAGAGGAGGTGGTGGGGTTGTATACTTGAACATGGAGAGGTAGGAGGAGGGGAATTACCACAAAATAAAATAGAATTAGAGCGTGGGCGATTTCAGGACATTGGGATTAGGAGCAAAGGAGGTGGGGGATATTATGTGAGTTTGTGAGAAACAGTCCAGCCTTCACTGCTTACTGAAGTCCTCACAGCTATGGAGGAGAGGCGGAGGTCAGCGTGAGGTAGAGGAGGAGGAGGAAGAATACGAAGAAGAGGAGTGGAGGGAGCGAAAGCGAGCACAGGATGGGGGTGCTAATGTGAACCAGCTGTGGAAACCTGACACCTCGAGAGTGGGTTAGAAATGAGATCTGGAGGAGTGAGAAAGCCAGGGAAAGAAGGGCTGCAGAAAACTTGGAGAAAGCTGGAGAAAAGAGGAGGGACGGAGGCTTCATGGAGCAAAACAAAGAATCCATTAATGAGCTGCTGCTGTGTTGTTCATGAAAGCAGAGCTCGCTGTGTTAGTAAAGGTGTCCTAATCCTCAACTATGTTCTGTTGTGCGTATGGAAATTTATCAAAGGCTCACACTGCGGTCTGTGTTTTTAGGGACAGACCCGTTTGTCAGTGCGTTGTTATCTTTTTCTCAGTGAGGCACCACTCCCTGTCAATAATGGGAATCATGCACAGCCTTGTCTGTTTGCCTCAGGCTCTAGTGAAACAGCCAGGGGCTGATAATGAGCACTTTATTTGGCGGTGAAACCTGAAGGACAGGGTAACGTTTCCTGACACTGTAGCATTTGGCTCTATTAACACTAGTTAGATAGCACCAGTTGAACTTAATAAAACTCACCATGCATCATCCCTGTTTAGGGATTTTCACAACAAAAGCAAATCGCTCTCAAAGGATGGAGTTTAAACATCGTTCCAACCAGTACTGCTTGTGTATTGAAGTAAGAGTCATTTGAAACATCGACCAATGATACTGAAGTGTGTGGTGCATGACGTCATATTTAAGCCTGTACGCCATCTATACACAACTCTGTTTGAGTTTGGTGTAGAAGTTGTAGACCAGCCATCGGCCAGAGCTTTAAACCTGGCAGGGCTGCTAATTTCATAGTATCGATAACTTTGGTATCTTGATATAGAAGCTGTGTGACTCTCCATAAATGAGAGAATCCTTTACATTTATATTGTTTAATCACTGGTTGTGTGTGTGCGTGTGTGTGTGTGTTATCATTTTAATCACATTTCAATCAGTTAGTTTTTTAAACCATCTAAAACCATTTTGATTGGCTCGGACAAGTCATGAAGTAGTAAAGACGGTAAGTTAAACTGACATGTTAATCTGCATACTTAGTAAAAATATTCATATTTGGCACAAATGTAACGATGAAACATCACAAAAGATGATGGTGCCGTTTTTATTGGTAAATTCACATTCACGTAATTTTAAAAAAAAAGGTCTGTTTCACCATCAGTATGTATAAAACAAACCCGTGGTTAACAAAGTCGTTTAAATAAAGCTGAAACTGGCTACGATTACATTAAGGAGAAGTGTTGAAATTCCCTTGTCCTTCTATACCTCATATCACACCCCAGGTTTTGCTGGTGAAGATGTGTAAAAAGTTCAGAGTGAAACACAAACCTGGCATTAATCTGGACACGCTTTTCTTTGTGTGACAGCTCGCTAATGTGATGTATGTCCGAGGGCAGACGGCCGTGTCATTACTTTGGGAGAGGTGGGCGGAGAGGTTGTCTGGGAGAAGAAAGAGCAGTCCTAATTCCCAGGACGGCCGGCTTGTTGTGATATCACGAGCAGGCCACGGGGAGGGACGTCTCTTTGTTTGTGTGTTTTTGTGTGTGTTGTTTGAAGGCATGTGTTTTGAAGCGTGTAGGGGTCGCGGTACAAACACACTGATACAGCAGCAGGGACGGACAGGGGGGCCATGCCTATCTCAAAAAAAATAGAGTGTGGGCAAACAAAAGACTTTAAGGGGAATTTGTTCATTTTTCGCTTTCGGTAATAACAGTTAGATATTTACAGCTTTATTCTGATGCCGTTTTTCAGCAAATCACCTGAAAGTTTGCCTTAAACCAAGTGAAAGTTTTAAGCTTTGGGTTCATGAGTGCTCAGGTATTTTGTAAAGAAGGGAAAAGGCCATTATTAGCGCTTTGTGGCTCGTTGATGTGTTTTTAATAATTCTTAGCGAACAGTTCAGGTGTTTATATTATGTGTAGTTTGGGATTAGTTCAGTTAAAATGCATAACCCGCTTAAACTATTATTGAAAAAGAAAAAATGAATCGTTTGCTTGATTTGTTAAATTTAGTATATTTTTAAGTGTGTGTACGCAGCGCACTTATTGTGCACTGCATTTGTGAACCGTTTGGTGTTTTAGTGAGAATGCGTTCTCAGATGTTGTTTGTCGTCTTTGGATGATTCACACGTCGTACCAGCCAGAAGTTTCACAGATGCGATTGATCTGTGAGACTTTGCATGGCATGATTCATGACTCTCCTGTTTTCCCATGCTCTCACAACCTAATATCTTCAAGCTGCCTTGGGGTGGAGCGGCCAGCAATAAATAAGTCAGACTGTGATACTAAAGTACAAGTAATTTCCCTCTACACTGTCTCATCCGATCTTTATGTGGGTCACAACACTAATTTGTAATTCTTCCATTTTTTGGAATAATCCTTTAAGTTGAAATGGGTTAAGTCTTTCTCTTTTTTTTTTTTAACTTTAGTAACACGTCACTGTGTGTGTGTGTGGTGTCGGATACTCTGTGGTGTATCTCTGCTGTCCTTTTTGCGTTACCTGAGCCCCTCTGGGGAGGCAGGATTAGAGGCCTCGTAAGAGGCAGCAGGTTGCTCTGTTACCCTCAGTCCCCAGGTGGTGTGTCTGTCACACGCAAGAAGATGACATGAAAAAATAGCATACACAGGAAATTGTCTGACTTTTTCTTTTCTTTCTCAGCAACAGAATAACACTTATGATCAAGTACTGTCACACATGGAGAAGTGCTGAGTGAAAGTGGGTGGGACTGAAAAAAACAGAGGAATAGAAAGTGACGAAGGGAACATTGTCTTTGATAACATGCCTAGTCGACTTATTGCGTAATTGTGTAATTTTTTTTCTCATCGCTGCTCGGCATGCAGCTGAATCACTTTACTGAAAAAAGGAGAAAACATGAAATTGAAAGAAAGGGGTGGTAAAGAAGGGAGGAAAAACCATATACGTACACTTTGCAGACCAAATGTGGTCATTCTTACCCATACTGTGGCCTGTTTGTCTGTTATGTATCGTTTATCCCTTTGTCCAAATTATTGCTAGCGCTTTCCACTTGTTGTTTTCAGTTTCTGCCATGCTGCAGTCAACAACTTCCAGATAACTCCACCTCACATCCTTCTGCTTCTCAACTTCTCCTTTGTCATGAATGACCCCAGTTTAACCCTTTGACCAAACCCAGCTTCTGCCTTTTCTCTGAGTGGGGTTTATGGGGAAACGGCTCTGGGTCTAGAGCACTTCCTTTAGTTATCTTAGAGTTAGTCTGTCAAGACACAAGCAAACCCCATATCTGTGAAAAAAGTAGTGCTAATGCAAGGTCTTGTATTCAAAATGGCTTTACATGTCTCCTGGGTTAAAGGCGTTAAACATGCATGGTGTATACTAAGAGATTTTCTCTTTATGTACAGCCACACATTTTGCTAATACTCCTACTAAGGGATGTTGTTTCCCACATGCTGTTATGTAGATCATTGTACAGAAATGGAAAGACAGTGTATTAGACAGTGTTTACTTGTGCTGGTTTATTTGTTTCTTTGATGTGTGTGCATGTGTGTGTGCTAACTGACTCCTATATAGCTGTTACTCTCAGCGCTCTATCAGTACTCTCAGTAGTAGTCGTCTGATGTGGTCTATTACATCCACCTGAGTGAAACTCGCCCTTTTGTTTTGTTTGTTTGCGCTGTCAGGCTCACATGCTTATTTGTCTTCTGGTTAAGCTCATCTTTTTGTTGTACTGTCTGCATTGAAGGCTGATAAGCTTTCAGTTTTGAGCTTTTAGCCTTTTCCATCACTGATTTGTGGTTCGATGTGTGTCCAGGTGTGCTCCCGGCTTTCTGGGGGAGTACTGCCAGCACAGGGATCCCTGTCAACCCGGCTATTGCCAGAATGGCGGAACCTGCTCCGTGTCCATGTCACTCGGTGTGCCTTTACCGGGTAGTGCCACCTGCTCCTGCCCTCTTGGTTTTACTGGACAGCACTGCCAAACTACCCAGAACTCCACGTGTTACCCACACAACCCCTGTGAGAACCAAGGTCGCTGCACGCTGCTGTCACTTGACAAGTACAAGTGTGAGTGCCCTGTAGGATGGACAGGTGAGCTCCCGTTTGATCGTCTCCGCTCTTTCAAGAGCCAGATACATTTTTGTTGAACATCCCATATGACTGTTATAATCTCTTTTTCTGATTATTTATAAAATCTAGTGTTTGGGTCTTTGAAAGATATTAATAATCTCTAATCACATCACCATCTGAGAGTCATGAGTGTCATGAGCTCCGCTGTGCTGAATAGAAGCTGAGTTACAATGAGCTAAATGCTTGTTGTTCATCCATGCTGCATTCATTAACATCCAACATCATACTTTTTCTTCAATCAAAGCAACAGATTTATTACACATTTCCACTTTAAAGCTTCCTTAATTATAATCATTAAAGCTTTGCTCAATCAAATACCGATGTGTTATTATTTTTTTTATTATACATTCCACGTGTCACACTTTGCCGTGATATATACGACATATATCCAGATCCAGCCCGGTCTACTTCTACATTCTTTTTTTCTTTTTGATCATGAAGAACAACCCAAAATAAACATTAATGCAAGTTAGTCACACCACACCCAAATTGTCCATCAAAGATTTATGTTTATACTCAAGAAATAAACAATATCAATAAAATTCTGAGAGTTATTTACTAAAAATAGAACATGGAAAAGGTGCACACTGCTTTTCTTCTGCTTTTTTGGCTGCATTTCTTGATAAGTGACCACTAAACCTCGACTCTTCGTGCACTCTTGCGTCTTTCAGGAGCACGCTGTGAGTACAAGGACAGCTGTCTCTCTAGTCCGTGTGCCAACAATGGCAAGTGCAGCGCTCTCTCCGGCGGCAGATACACGTGTTCCTGTCCTCCTGGTTACGAAGGTCCTCGCTGCCTCAATGACACGGATGAATGCAAAGACAAGCCCTCCCTATGTCGGAACGATGGCCGGTGTGTCAACACCCACGGCTCCTACAAGTGAGGACCTAGTTTTTAATACCAAATTCAAAAAGTCTCACCGTCAACAAGAAACGCTGATCAAAATGATGTCGCTCTAATTTCTGCTTGAATATGTGAAGAAGATGCTAAGATGTTACCTGCTCTGCCTTTGATGCAGGTGTTTATGCACCCCTGGGTTTACGGGTCGACAATGTGAAAGCTGGTACATCCCTTGCACGCCTTCACCGTGCCTGAACGGAGGCACCTGTCACCAGACCTCTGACTCCACCTACTCGTGCCACTGCCTTGCCGGTAGGATTTCACAGTTTCTGAAATGCTAAAAAAAAAGAAGAAGCCTGAAATAAAAACATAGAAAAAAAAAAAAGTGCTACCACAGCTGTTATTTATGTATAAATGAAAGTAGGTTAGTGTTTCTGAATGGTTACACTATAGTGTTTTGGGTGCAAATAGTCTGATGCCGCTGTCTGTGTCGAATCTGACACGCGATACTGTCAGACTGCTACAGTTAGCAGGTACATACAACAAATACACACACTTGATGTTTATATAGCACCAGAAGTTGTTAGAGGACGTCATACTAGAGTGTTATGCTTCACTGTCTGCCCAAATGAACATTTCACTAAAACCGCTAATAATCAAATGGTTTTATTTAATGTAAATCAGGTTTCAATGGAACTAACTGTGAGAACAACATCGATGACTGCCCAAATCACCAGTGTGCCAATGGAGGAACCTGTATGGATGGGGTCAATACCTACAACTGTCAGTGTCCTCCAGAGTGGACTGGTAAGGCACTTTCATGTGCAGTTATTTATCTCTTTATCTGTGGCGGAAGATGACCTGAGGTCTGGAACGTCGTCTCTCTATCCATATGAGATAGTTTGAACTCATTTGAAAACAGTCTTTTTGACATTTTAGCTATGTTTGATTGTTTTCTACACACTTCTGTGTATTGAATGTATTTGGGTGCCCTTGTTATGTTGTAACATGGCAGGCAAAGCATTAAGCTGATCGCTTTAAACCATCCTTTTGCCCCCCCTCCACAGGTCAGCACTGCACAGAGGATGTGGATGAGTGTCGGCTGCAGCCAAACACCTGTCAGAACGGAGGTACCTGCAGCAACCTGCCCGGTACCTACGTCTGTGTATGCGTCAATGGTTGGAGTGGACCTGACTGCTCCGAAAACATTGATGACTGTGCTACAGCTGCATGCAGCCCAGGCTCCACATGCATAGACCGCGTTGCATCCTTCATCTGCGTGTGTCCTCACGGAAAGACAGGTGGGCATTCATATGAAACCCTGCACAACGTTAACTCTAGTATAAATAATGGAGCCACTACTTCGTACTGAAACTATCGATTTCCTTGGCCCTTTTCTTGGTACTTTAGAGACTTGCTGCTTTCTGTGGAACACATCTAACCTGAACTGATGTTTTTCTAAGGAGATGATGCTTTTATTTTTGCTTTTTGAAGAAAGAAATGAAACT
>VUQR01001754.1:56866-76570 GCA_015108515.1 Hemichromis elongatus | reverse complement strand
ATTTTGTTTTTTTTATAAAAAAATAAAATTTTTTTTTTTATTATTAAAAAAAAAAAAAAAAAAAAAAAATAAAAAAAAAAAAAAAAAAAAAAAAAAAAAAAAAAAAAAAAAAAAGTCTAATTATATACCATAGAATATTTTTTGTCATTTTCACCCTGTTGATTAGTCGGGACGGTTTTGGCGTTAGAGTAAGGTAAGCCTCCCCCCAGCAGCAGATTTGCATTGACTTTGTTTTTCTCTGAAACGGGTATAACCATGTGCAGGAGGCTCTCTGGGGACATTTTGTCACACCATAATTTGTTTTTTCCACTCATTCCTTTTGACATAATGTTCCCCTCAGGTTTGCTCTGCCATCTTGATGATGCCTGCATTAGTAATCCCTGCAGAGAGGGCTCTCAGTGTGACACCAACCCCATTACTGGTATGTTCAATTGTAACTGTCCACCTGGATATACTGGGACCACCTGCAACCGCGACAGAGACGAGTGCAGTATAGGTGAGAGTCTCCTCTGCAAATAAGCTTTAATCTCTGCCGGCCTCAGTTCTCTGCTGTTATTTATACGACTCCACTCTTTACCAGCAGGCACCAACCCCTGTGAGCACGGCGGGCAGTGTGTGAACACTGATGGTTCCTTCACCTGTAACTGTGTTCGAGGCTACACGGGCCCACGCTGTGAACAAGACATAAACGAGTGCGCGTCAAACCCTTGTGAGAATGACGGCACTTGCCTGGATCGTATCGGGGAGTACACCTGCATTTGCATGCCTGGTAAGTTTCCTGTAATTTTTTAAAACAAGGTTTTATTTTAACACAGCAGTGGACGTGAAAATTCTGTCTTTTACGGTCAGAAACAGGTAATTTTGAATTCAACCACAAACTTTAGGAGTAAATAACAGCAGTGTCGCCCACTTAAAGTTTCCTCTGTCCTTGATCCATGACCTTCAGTGTTTTTGTTGTTGCTAAATAATATAGTTGTTTCTGTGTATTTGTGCAGGATACGAGGGCAATCATTGTCAGCTCGAGGTGAATGAGTGTATGAGCTCGCCCTGCCTGAACAGGGGCAAGTGTGTGGACCAGGTCAGCGGCTTTGTCTGCGAGTGCCCAGCAGGTTGGTACACCTCAGCTGTGCTAGTTTATTCTCCTGACTCATTTCTGCCGACTCAACCTGTTTTTAAAAACTAAACCTTAAATGCATCTTATCGAGATGTTAATTTTGTTCGGCATGTTTCCAGGCTTCAGTGGTGACATGTGCCAAATAGACATAGACGAGTGTTCCAGCACACCCTGTTTAAATGGCGCCAAATGCATCGACCGACCTAACGGATACGATTGTGAATGTGCTGAAGGTAAAAGGAAATTGCAACATGTTGTGACCCAGAAAGTAGTCGCTGAAAGTTGTTTGATTCATACAGTAAGAAATTCCCCTCTACCCAGGCTTCACTGGTCTGCTGTGTGAGGAGAACATCAACGACTGCGAGCCAGCTCCATGCCACTATGGTTTTTGTCAGGATGGTATTGCCACCTACACCTGTAAGTGCCAACCTGGATTCACCGGCTCCATCTGTAATATCCAGCTCAACGAGTGCCACAGCAACCCTTGTCAGAACCAAGGACGGTGCATTGACCTCGTTAATACCTACAGTTGTCACTGTCTACCTGGAACCAAAGGTAAGTACTGAGCATGCTGCAAAGATTATCCAGAATCTCATTTAATGAGACAATGTGATTTATTTATTTATTCTTAAAAGAAATTGTGTCACGTGATACGTGAAACAAACACTGATGTTATTCACTAAGAAAAGCCTGAGAGAAAATGAAGTGTGATAAAACGTCATTCTGAAACACCGTAATGTGGTCACCAATGTACAAAGGAATGTAATCATTAGGACGGTTAAAATAGTTGTTAGTTTCTTTATAGCAGTCATAGCTGCAGCAGTAACCGTTCACACTGCACAATTTTAGTTCTGATTCCTCATACAGCACGTTTAGAAGTATAAATAAGCTCTAAGGGTGCTTCTGAGCATTTCTAAATAACCCATTTAACAAATGCTGCTGAAGGCCAAAGACATGTTATTGATTCTTGTGGTGATTTGCTTAAATTGAATGAAAAGATCCCCCGTTCCTCACATCTAGAGCCTCTGGTGTAGTTTGAAGTCTACAGTGCTCTTAACCATAGCAGTCACAAGTCTCGGTCAGGCGGTTAAGCCCACATTGCTTTCTGGATTAGTAAGATCTTCAGTGTGTTTTTACCACCCCAAGGCTTGGTACTGAGTTTTGCATTCAGGCTTCATGCTGTCACTTCCTCTCTTCTCAAAGTGTTTCTGTTATTTTGTTGTTCTTCACTCTGTTCACGTTTAATCATCATTGCTCGAATGCTAATCACTGATGTCACACTTTCAAGCATTCCTGCGGTCTATTAAAATTCATTTATTTATATTTAGTCTTATTTTCTAACTTACTACTAAATTCCATTTGTTTGGTCTCTTACTCCCCCTGGTGGTAAATGACATTCTGTATATCTACATTTCAATGGAAGAAACGAGGTTTTTGATACTGACCTATATAGTATCTGTGAAGAGCACAGTGATTGCATTGTCCAAGTTAGTTTTCAGATTTG
Organism: Hemichromis elongatus; assembly: GCA_015108515.1. Taxonomy (NCBI): domain Eukaryota; kingdom Metazoa; phylum Chordata; class Actinopteri; order Cichliformes; family Cichlidae; genus Hemichromis; species Hemichromis elongatus. Next base: position 73,952 of record VUQR01001754.1, on the reverse strand, counting down.
TCTTTCCTCTACACGCAAGCAGTCGGTGACTGCGGTAAAGAAGAGCTTTGCAGAAGAGACTTTGAGCAGAACCGAGCTCAGTGAGAGGGGAATAGAGAGACCACAAGTAGCAGGACAATACACAAACTTACCTGATGACAGTTTAGCTTTTTGAAATTCATATATATATATATATATATATATATATATATGTAAACAAAGGCTGCCCCACAGAGCATGAAGTCTGCCGGGTGTGCCGGATGTCCCAAAATTGGTTCAAAGATCGTAGGTTTTATAACAGACTCAGCCTCTCGTGCAACTCCTTACTCGCATTAATCATCAGATTCTTTATTGTGCCACTTTTATATATTCTAGCGAAAGGATGTACTCTTAAACCCGACTGTTGTTACATGACATGAATTTGTCTTTGTGTGTTTTCTGCTCAGGTGTGAACTGTGAGATCAATGAGGACGATTGTGCCAGCAACCCCTGCGTTCATGGGGAATGCCAGGATGGCATCAACAAGTATAAATGCGTTTGCGCCCCGGGATATACAGGTACGTTTTTGCCTCATAAAGATCAACATGTGTAAAAGATCTTAAAGGTGAGGCAGAATAAAGTGGCCTGAAATGATCACATGTCCTTTTGATGCTACTAATTACCTTTAACTTGTTCTATAAAAGGAGTAAACTGTGAAGAAGAGATCAATGAGTGCATGTCAAACCCATGTTTGAGTGGAGGAACCTGCGAAGATAGGGTCAATGGGTTCCGCTGCCTTTGCCCACCCAGCACGCACGGCCCTCTGTGCCTTTCTGGTAAAGACCATTGTGCTCTTCGGCCTTGTCAGCACGGACACTGTGTCGAACAGCAACACGGGTAAGTTGTGTTTATACAGGTGGTTTGTGTTTTACATTAATGGGATAAGATACAGTCATTTTTATTATGGTAGGAATTTCATCCAAATAACTTTATCCATACTTTCATTTAGCAATTACTTCAGATAGATGTGGAGGATTCGTTTTTTTCCAGCATGCCAGCATTTTTAAATTTAGCATCTCTCCACATATATATGAAGGAACTAATGCCGTTACTGTGTTCCGATTTTAAACATCTTTGCTTTGTGTGAAGGTACCGCTGTGAGTGTCAGGCTGGCTGGGTAGGACAGCACTGTGAGCTGGAGAAGGATGAGTGCCAGTCAAACCCGTGTCAGAACGGTGGCTCCTGTGTGGATCGACACAACGGCTACACCTGTCAGTGCAAACTTGGCTTCGGAGGTAAACGCCACAGCTATCTGTCATTTTATATAAGAAGTATTTTAAAAATCTCCTCCGGTCCTTTCTAAATTGATGTACAGTGCAGAGGTTCCTCGTGGCGCCTGTATCAAGTGCCTGTGCTCAGAGAAGTTTCCAGTTTAGGCAGGCTTGGTTTCTGTTGGGACACTTTGCAGATATCAGCGAAACATCGATGCTGATACGTTATTGTTGACTGCTCTTTGATCAGGTATGAACTGTGAGAAGAACATAGATGAATGTGCATCCGGTCCGTGTCTGAACCAAGGCATTTGTATAGATCAAGTCAACAGCTACACCTGTCGCTGTAGCCCGCCGTTCACAGGTCAGCGATGGCACATTTACTCGCATGTAATGTCGCAGTTTTAAGCTTTTGCCTGGATGTCACTTTGGAGAATATTTCCTTTTGCATGCTTTGATTTTTACAAATCTGTGTGAAAATAGGTAAATACTGTGAGGTGGAACAAGATCCCTGTGCCTCGCATCCATGTAAAAGTGGGGGCGTGTGCCATCCGACTCTAGATTACACCTCCTTCACCTGTCGATGTCCTTTCGGTTGGCAAGGTATGTTTTGCTAGGCACGCATTTGCTTGTGTCTTTGTCTTTCAGCCAAAGAAGTACGTTTCTATTACGTATCACTGCTGAAATTACATGATTCCAACTGTTTTTGCTTTTTTGTGTTTTTGTCCAACCCTTCGTAGGTGCGCTCTGCGATGACGATGTAAACGAGTGCATAAACAACCCTTGCAGAAACGGCGGTCGGTGTGTAAACAGCCAGGGGAGCTACATGTGTAACTGTCTGCCTGGATACAGTGGACACAACTGTCAGATAAACATTGACGACTGCTCACCGAGTGAGTTTAATTTAGTCACTTTATTGTCTTTGGATCCAGTATCATTGTAACGTCCGCCAGTCTTTTATTTATTTTAATGATGTTTAAAATAAATAAACATCAGCGGTTATTTAACAATAACTCGTAAAAGCCAAATGTGCTCATACAGTTTGATCCGTGCTCGGATGCATGCCTGTTAATTCGGTAACTGGTTCAGTTAGCCTCTTCCTCCTCTTGTCTGTGTTCTGTAGACCCGTGTCTGAATGGAGGCACTTGTAAGGACGAGGTCGGGAGTTTTTCCTGTAAGTGTCACCCAGGTTTTGAGGGAAAGCGCTGTGACATTGAGATTAATGAGTGTGCCAGCCATCCCTGCAAAAACGATGCCTCCTGCGAGGACTACGTCAACAGCTTTGTATGCAAGTGCCGACCCGGCTTTAACGGCATACTGTGTGAAAACAACATCCCTGAGTGTACTGAAAGGTAAGCGCCGCGTCGACACGAGAGTCTAAATATGCTCCCATAATGTGGGACCTGAGTAATATTTCTGCATCAGTAGATTTTAAAGGCTTTCTTCGCCTAAATCGCTGTTTTCTTTTTCTTACTCCGTCCAGCTCGTGCCTCAATAATGGGTCTTGCATTGATGACATCGGTAAGTTTACCTGCCGTTGTCACCCGGGTTTTTACGGTGAATTCTGCGAGTATGAGAAAAACGAGTGCGACTCTCAGCCCTGCAAGAACGGAGGCACCTGCTCTGACGGTCTGGGCACCTACCGCTGCACCTGTCCCATGGCGTACAGCGGACAGAACTGCCAGGTAAGTGTGCAGTGTGGGTCTGCATAATTCTGTAATTCCTTTGTACGTACAATGACAATTGACACATTTAAAAAGGCTGAGGGGTGCAGCGTGGACACCCAAGTTTGTGAATGTGATAACTCGAGAACGAAGCTACGTAGAAGCTTCAAATTGATACCATAGGTGTGTACTTGGAGGCTGCTTTAGTGCTTTCTTTAGAGCCACGACAGGCGGCCTCGTGCACTCAGATCACTCATATTTGCTCTCTTGTTTTAAACATTTGATATCATCGAAGGCACTGTGAGTTGTACTACTTTGTTTACATCTCAGTAGTTTTTATGAATTGATTTTAAAACCTTCTTTTTGAATGCAGAACTATGCGAACCTGTGCAGCCAGGTGCGCTGCCATAATGGTGGCTCCTGCTCACAGACAGCAACTTCCTGGACCTGCCACTGTCAGCCTGGATGGACTGGACTTTACTGTGATGTGCCCAACCAGTCGTGCCAGGATTTTGCCGCCAGGAATGGTAAGGAAGTGTTTTTTAGCAGAGATGGTGAGAGTGATAATGACCTACCGTTTTTAGTACTACAAGGAAAATTTAAATGTTAACTGTAGCTCGAGGATTTTGGTGCCTTCCTGCTTACAGTTTACTCACTGTAGTCGGCTGTCACGGTACACAGTAAACTCATCATATGTGTTTGGCTGCAGGTCTGCAGTTGGAGAATGTATGCAAGAATGCTGGCCGGTGTGAGAATGTGGGAAATTCCCACAAGTGCCACTGCCAGCCAGGATACACGGGCAGCCACTGTGAAGACATGGTCGATGAGTGCCAGTCAAACCCTTGTCGCAACGGTGCTACATGCAAGGACTATCAGGGCACATATGAATGCGTAGTAAGTGCTCCCATGCACTCCCAGCATGATAAGTGTGCATGTTTTGGCAGGTTTTATGTTCAGGTTCTACATGCAAACAAGTGAGCTAATCTCTGTGTTTTTGTTTCATTGTACCAGTGTAAACCAGGCTACCAGGGGGTGAACTGCGAGTATGATGTTGACGAATGCTACTCTAAGCCCTGCCTAAATGGAGGAACCTGCATCAACCTCATCAACCACTTTAAGTGCGCTTGCCCACCTGGAACACGTGGTACGTGCACGTAATCGAAGATTCGATGAACATCTGAGGCAGCTTTAAACTTAACGTATGGACAATAAGGAATACTGATGTTTAGGGATAACCTTTCCTGCTTCTTTAGTTGTTCCTGAAGTGGGAAATGAAATGTTGATTGGACATTGTACTTTTCCAAAAAGATGGTCTTGACTTCTCTAAAACTGAGAGCGAATTAAATGCTGTCTGTTCTCTACATCGTAGGACTCCAGTGTGAAGTGAATGTAGATGACTGTGCCCCCAAGCCTGGCTCTCTGGAGCCCCTCTGTAAGAATGGAGGACAATGTGAAGACGGTGTGGGCGGTTACAAGTGCAACTGTCCGCTGGGGTTCACTGGTGACCACTGCGAGGGGGATCTGAACGAATGCAAGTCTCGGCCCTGCCACAGCCACGGCAGCCTCGACTGCATCCAGCTGGTCAATGACTACCAGTGCCGCTGTCGCCTTGGATACACGGGTACTTTCACATTAACTTCTGAAAACAACACAACAGCAGCGCAAGTAATTATTGCTGGTTTTCTAAAAGGCGACTTTTTTTTTTTTTTCCCTCAGGTCGTCATTGTGAATCCATGGTGGATCTCTGTCTGTCCGGTCCGTGCCGCAACGGAGGCCTCTGCTCTATGAACATGAGCTCGGGGCATGGCTACAGCTGTTCTTGTCCTCGTGTAAGTTTTCTTCAAAGCTGGCCGTTTTCTAATTTAAGCGATCTCCTCTTTCCTGTGATCATGCAGGGAACAGTAAAAGACAAAGGTGGCGAGGGATCACACCGTCACATTTCATAAGCTGGTTTTCCTTAAAAAAAAAAAAATGGCTATAAATGTTAATGATCGTCTTTGGTTCTGCTGCCGTGTAGCTACGGCCTTGACAACTGTTACATCTGTGGTGTGTAACATAACAGCAGGTTGGCTGTTTGTCTGCCTTCTGCCCGAACGGCAGTGCGTGTTTTTCTCTGCACTAACCTCTTACTCCCTGTCTGTTCTCATGCTTGCTTCAGAGGGCCACACCATGGCTCAGGTACAGTAGAGTAGCAACAGTGTTGTAGGAGAAACTAAAAGCTTGTTGTAAAAGTTTGTCCGATAAAGTAATATCTGCTTACTATCACACCTAAACAGCGTTTTGTGATTTATAGGGTTACAGCGGGCCGCACTGCGAGAATGAACTGAGATGTCCGTTGTCCTGCCAAAATGGAGGAACCTGCGTGAAAGACCAGGCATACCCGTTCCAGGTCAGCTGCCGCTGCCCGCTCTACTTCTCCGGACGATACTGTGAGAACAGACAAATGATGCCGACTCCCCAGAGTTGTCCGTACAAAGACTGTGCACAACAAGCAGGAGACAACGTGTGTGACGATCTGTGTAACAACCGCGATTGTGAGTGGGACGGAGGGGACTGCTCGCTTCAGAGGGAGCCGTGGAGAAACTGCACGGCCTCTGTTCCCTGCTGGGATCTCTTTAAGAACGGGCACTGCGATAAGGAGTGTGACAACGCCGGCTGCCTCTTTGACAGCTTTGAGTGCCAAGTGACCTCAAACTCCTCCTGCAAGTATGTGACTCTCCCCTCGACTTTGCTGCAAACGTGTTTAAAATCAAATTCTTACCTCTTTTCCGTGATTGTGCTTTCTGTGTTAAGGTATGACCGGTACTGCGCGGACCACTATGGTAATAAAATCTGCGACCAGAGCTGCTTTACAGAGGCTTGTGGTTGGGACGGCCTGGACTGTTCTGACAGAGTTCCTGCCAATTTTGCGGGCGGCACGCTGGTTCTCGTGGTCCGCCTGCAGCCTAAGGAGCTGCTGGGAGACCTGAGGGGCTTCTTGCGCTACCTCGGAGCTCTGCTGCACACCAACGTTCAGGTGAAGCTGGACGAAAACAACGAACCCATGGTTCTGCCGTACTTCGGAGCGCCGAAGGGACACGGACGACATGCCCAGAGAAGCAAGCGGGAGCTTCACAAGGAGGTTATTGGGTAAGGATATGACAGACACGCGTAATTACTTGTCTGTGCATTTCTTCACAAATCACAGATTTATTGCTTACCAGTGACTGAATTTCACTTTTGTCTGCATAGCTCTGAGGTGCACCTGGAAATAGATAACCGCGAATGTTCCCAGAGCTCCTCTCACTGTTTTTCGAGCACAGAAGATGTCGCTTCCTTCATTGCAGCAGCACACATCAAGGCTGACCTGCCTTACCCTCTAGTGTCTGTTAAAAGTAAGTAAAAGCTGTCATTTAGAAATGAAAGGAATTTAAGTGCTTTATATGCAAACTAAAACCTCTATATTTACACTTGTCTTTGTACCATTTAGGTCTTACTCCACCTCCTCCTCCTCCACCACCACCACCGCTGATGTATCTGATTGGCGTGGCAGTGGTTGTTATTCTGCTCATCCTGGTGCTCGGGATGTTAGCAGCCAAAAGGAAACACAAACACGGCGTCCTGTGGCTGCCTGACGGCTTTATGGCTGCTAAAAATGACAAAAGGAGAGAGCCTGTTGGACAGGATGATTTTGATATGAAGTGAGTTCACGTACAAATGAACACCGTGTGTGTAAAACAAGGTGGAGAGGTTGAATGTGCTCAGGGGAAATACATGCAGGCTGTGGTTGAAATGACCGCGATGAGCTTTCAGGGGCCAGTAGTAGAGTATGACACAGATATAAGCAGGATGAGAAGTCATTGTCTTCTAAGCTGCTTTTGTTTCTATATCAGGAATTTCAAGTCTGATGGAAGCATGATTGATGGAAGTCAGAGTCAGAGATGGCTGGAAGACGAGGCTCCATCCAAGAAACCGAGAGTAAGTGAACGATATCGAAGTTTGGAGAATACGGAAGGGCTTTGATCACTGTGAGTTTCGCTCTGAGCTCTGTTGCTTTTTATAGACTGAAGACAAGCCCTTGTTGCCCATCGCTCTGGATGGAGGTGTAGATCGAAGAGAGTGGACCCAGCAGCATCGCAAAGCTGCTGACATCACCCTCACTCCTCCGCAGGCTGACCTGGACACCGACAGTCTGGACGTTAACGTGAAGGGACCCGGTGAGGGGAACACAAACCTTTAGATTTGGTAATTTTTCAAAAATCTGTCTTGCTAATGAATCTCCGCTCTCTCAGACGGCTTCACGCCGCTGATGCTGGCATCGCTGCGCAGCGGCGGCCCAGACTGCAGCCTACATGGAGAAGAGGAGGAAGAGAGCGGAGATGAACCGGGGCCGAGCGTCATCTCGGACCTGATTGCTCAGGGCGCATCTTTGATTGCTCAGACTGATCGTACCGGAGAAACCGCTCTTCACCTGGCTGCCCGTTACGCCAGGGCCGACGCCGCTAAGAGGCTGCTGGACGCCGGAGCAGATCCAAACGCCCACGACAACATGGGGAGGACGCCGCTGCACGCCGCTGTGGCGGCCGACGCTCAGGGAGTCTTTCAGGTGAGACACCTCGGCGATCTGGCGCAGGTCATTCTGACGGCCAGTCGCGTTTTATTCACGGTGTGTTTGTGTCCCTTCCAGATTCTCATCCGTAACCGTGCAACGGAGCTTGACGCCAGAATGAACGACGGCACGACTCCACTGATCCTGGCGGCCAGGCTGGCTGTGGAGGGCATGGTGGAAGAGCTGATCCACTGCCACGCTGATATCAACGCTGTGGATGACCACGGTCAGAAAACTGAGCCTCCACTTTGTCTGAAGCTTTTTAATGTGTGAATTAATTCATTGAAGAAAGTTAGTGTTAATGTTGCAGGACAAACGTATTCTAATGCTCCCTTCTCTGGTGTGGTTGGACAGCAACAGCAGGGACTTGCTATGTTTACATTATTAGCTGTAATTTTAGCATTAATAACAGTTTTCTGGCTAACACGGCTTTGGTTCTTCTCTCCCACCATTTTAGGTAAATCTGCTCTTCACTGGGCGGCTGCAGTCAATAACGTGGAGGCCACACTTGTCCTTTTGAAGAACGGAGCCAATCGTGACATGCAAGACAATAAGGTGAGATATTTTGTTTTCATGTGAATCACAACAAACACGAAGACCGATATGAAATAGTGCCATAAAGGAAAAACTGCACTTTATTCTGCAAAAACAGGTTTTTCCCTAAAATGCGTTAAAGATTTAAAGCTGCTCCGTGTTTGCTGTTTGGCTGTGGGACACGCCCTGTACGGGCTAAACTGAGCACGTAAACAAACTGTGGAGCCGGTCCTGCTTTTCCTGTTTGTTTGTATTAAAATAGGAGCTCCTCACGTCATGTTCACCGCTCCCTTTGCTTCTTTCAGGAGGAGACCCCGTTGTTCCTTGCAGCCCGGGAAGGCAGCTTTGAGGCGGCTCAGGTTCTCCTCGACCACTACTCCAACCGTGACATCACTGATCATCTGGATCGGCTTCCCCGCGATACGGCTCAAGAACGCATGCACCACGACATCGTCCGTCTCCTGGATCAGTACAATCTGGTTCACAGTCCCCACAACGGGCCTAATCACTTGGGCGGAGGAGGAAACTCGTCTGTTATGTGTGGAGCAAATGGAGCAGGCTACATTGGCATGCGCCCCGGACCACAGGGGAAGAAGAGCAGGAGGGGCGGTGGCACAAAAGTGGGAGGTGTTGGTGGAGGGCCCAAAGAAATGAAAGACATGAAGGCAAAGAGAAGGAAGAAGCCTGCGGGAGGAGAGGGAGCGGCTGTAAGTGCTGGGGTGGGAGCAGGAAATGGAGGAGGCAACGCAGCGGGGAGCACCAATGGTGTGAAGGCAGCAGGAGGCCTTCCAGAGAGCTCCGTCACCATGTCACCCGTGGACTCCCTGGAGTCTCCTCACTCCTACGCAGGAGACGTTTCCACAGCTGTCTCCACCACGGCAAACTCGCCACCCCTGCTGAGCAGCCCCACCTCCAGGCAGATGCTGCCCCCTGTCAGCCACATGCTGGGACAGCAGCAGACCTGGGTGAGCATGAGCAAACACGGATACAGCCCCATGTTCAGCCTGGTTTCTCATCAGATCCCGGGATCCCACCCCAGCATGGCCCAGCACCACGGCCAGGGTTGCGGCGTCGGGCTGACCCCCATGAACGTCACCGTGAGCAGGGAGCAGCTGCCGCCCATCGTCACTTTCCAGATGATGACTCCCGGCGCAGGCCAGACCATGCTGAAGCAGCCTCAGCAGGGGCAGGTGCAAGTCACGCAGTCCCAGGGTCAGAACCAGACTCAGAGTCACTCCCAGCAGGCCCCGGGGCACCTCCACTGCACCCCGGGGATGATATACCAAATCCCCGAGCAGATGGGCATGGCTCACGGGCTCCCCCACACCCTGCAGCATCCGCACGCCATCAGCCACGGAGGCCACCCGCCACAAGGGATTGAGGGCCAGCCTCGGGCTCTGCCCTCGTACCCAGCCATGCAGAGCCCGGTGGATAAATACCCAACGCCTCCCTCGCAGCACAGCTACACCACAGCGGGCTCAGAGGGCACCACGCCCAGCCACTCTGCCCACCCGCCCAGCGAGCACCCTTATCTCACCCCCTCGCCCGAATCTCCCGACCCCTGGTCCTCTTCTTCCCCGCACTCCAACTCTGACTGGTCCGACGTCACCACCAGCCCCACCCCTCTGGGGAACTCCCACCACACACTGCCGTCATCACACCACACACACATTCCAGAGCAGGTGCAGCTGCAGCCACAGTCGCAGCAGATGCCGCAGGCATCTCAGCAGCCTCAGCTCGGAAACATGCAGGTGTTTGCGTAGGCTGAAGAGGAAGAAAGCAGAAACCAACTGACTTTGGGGCTTCTGTGTACTCATAGTACAAATCAGTGCATTCTCACATCTCTCTTTAATCCCTTATTCTTCTATAATAATCACTCGCCTCTTATGTTATCTTCTATTTGTACTTCAGAAGACTCTGTATAGTTTCTTAAATATTTTTGAGTAAGTCTTATGAAGTTTTTCTGTGATCGGGTTCTTCTAAGTCCAGTAAGGCAGCCTTTGCTTTCTGCTGGCTGGATCAAGACTTTTCATGTTTTGGCACCAAACACAGAAACTGATCATCGAGGAACTTCTGACCAGCTGGTGCATGATTTTAAAAACAGTCCGGCGTGACAGGACTGGACACTTCCTGCATTGAGATCGTCCATCTCTATTCAGTGTAATAAACCTGCCAGTACTAACACATCATTGAAACCATTCACTTTTCTTTTTTTTAAAAAAAAAATATGATGGGTCATGTTAAGTGGATATTTTTACACCTGTTTGTTGCATTCATGCTTTTTATTCGTATTTTCACCGGGTTAAACGGGAGCTGCACTGAGAGGTGCTGTACGTTTAGAAAGAACAACAAGTGCATGTAGCAAACGCACGTAATGCGAAGGTTTTCAAAGTGTTTCAGGGGTTTGATGAAAGTGACACCTGCTAAACATCAAACATCTGTCTACACACTTCAAAAGGTCAGAAAGTGGAGCTCCACCTGCACACTGTCGCTGCAGTCCACGGGCTGTGTAATGAGAGTGTGCGGTTGTCTCTCTGCAGGTGGTACAGCTGTATTTGAGTAATTAATACTGAAGAGCCTACATTAGTTTGTCACCAGATTCAGTATGTTGTATATGAAAATGTACAGACACTCTGAGCATCTTCTGCTTGTTATATCTGAGCTTAGCATGTCGACGTTTTTAAATGTCTGTCTTTTGTTTTGTTTTTTTTTATATATGAATTCGGTGCACACTTCCTGTATAATTCTGAATCTCGACGAGGCAAATCGCCGTGCCTTTGAAGTGCCTCTGTTATAGTGTTTCCTCCAAAGTTATATAACCATAGCTACAATCAGTGCGTCTCCACACCTCTTACGGTTGTAAATCACGTCTCGAAGGAGAAAGTCATTTGTCTTCTTTCTTAAGGTCGATGTTGAGCTTTTATGTGGCTGCTGTGTTTAAAACAAAAAGAAAAAAAAGGACAATCGTTCAGAAAAATCTCGCATACCAAATTTTGTTTTATTCAGCCAAAAATATAAAACCTGTGTCCAAACTTGTCATTTGTTGTTCTTGTTTGAAAAGTCAAGACACACAAAAGCTGCACCTTTCTGCAGAGTTGTATTTGTAGGCCCGCCCTGAAAACGTCCCAAATCCATGTTTGTACGAATGTAGGGACGCTCGGGCATCACACAACTTTGAGTTTTTTGTATGAATCACAGCAGCTCCAGTGCATATGCAAGGTTATTAGGTCATGTCTATATTCTGTATATAAAATGTTTTTTGTTTTTTTTAACGTTTACTGTACTCTTCTGTTAACCAAATAGCCCGTAATACACCTGCAATATGAAGTAGTTGTTACCATGTTTGTGTGTTGTAGAACTAAAACTGATCAAATCTGTTGGATTAAAAAAAAAACAACAACAAATGATCGAACGAATGCTTTACTGAAATAAAGCCCAGATCTCCACAAACGCGTGCACGTGGCGTCTTTTCCTGAAGCGTCTTTGTATCTGCAGGTTTTTACATGCGTGTCATTTGCAGATGGATTCACGTTTTCTGCCATGTTAGACCTGGTAGATGGCCCAAACACCAGATAACAAACACAAAATACAGTACTCTGAATTTAATTTAGCCAGGAAGAACAAAAAGACGAGATTAACGCAAGTCTTAATCCATGCAACAAGTAAAAGCATGGAAAATAAACCAGAGAACCGATCAAAATGTATAAGCTGCACTGTCAATAAAGGATGAATACCAACTTCAAACAGCCTGGAGATCCTGCATCCAAGTCATCTATAATCACGTTATATTCCTAAGGATTCTTTAGGGCATGAGCACTGCCGTGCCCAATTGTATCTGCTCCGTTTCTTCTTCTTCTTAATATTATTATTCAGGCAAAACAAGTGGCTTTTTGAGGGCTTTAAATGCTCAAAAACTCATGAAATTTTGCACATGTCATATTAATGGTTTCGCATATGGGCAGCGCAACGCGTTACTGTAATCCGATAACATTTTTTGAAGCAACGAGTAAAGTAAGTGATTACTATTGCAAAAAAGGTCATTAGATTACTGTTACTTTCTCCCTAAGTAGGCTGCGTGATTTTGTTTGCGAGAGTGTCTCATGACAATGACGTAAACGAGTGCGACGTTTGTGGCTGTGTGCAGATCAATAATGGATAGAGTGCAATAATAGAGAGAGTACGACCGTGCAGCGTTCAAGGCGAGGAAGTACTGACCTTACTTTGTGTTTGATTCCGTAAAAAGTGACAAAATCATTAGCGTCCGCTGTTCACCGCGTGGGAAGAAAACTTCTTTTTACAGCGAACTGCCCCCCCTCCCTAAACTTCTAAGCTAGCACCGAGTAAGCTGCCACGGGAATGTGAAATTCACAGGGAAACTCCCGGATCCTTCCGCTGACATGACCGCTACGGCACACCTGCACCACGGCAAACCTCCGCCTGCCCCACTCCTGCTAAACAGGTGATAATAGAGCAACAGTACCGCTGAGTCTTTGATTTTATTTATTTTCTGCTGTGTTTTACTTGCATCTCTCTGAAAGAGTAAGTGTAAACACAAATATATTTTATTTTATATGCTGGAATATGCAGAAAATGGGTTTAAATGTTAAACAAATTTCTCTCAGTTAGAGAATGTTGCTTATAATTAAATTTTTGCTTGATGCATGAAGTTAAAAGATTAATACTAATAAAAGAGGTTTTAAAAAGAGACTTTTTCATTTGATTACATTTTATGCAGAAAAAGTAGAATTGGGCTGAAAGATCTATTGCTTTATTGCCTATTGAGGTTGTAAATCATGTTTTTTTTTTAAAGTAACTAAGTAACTAATTACTTTTCAATATAAGTAATCAGTAAAGTAACGGGATTACTTTTGGAGGGAAGTAACCAGTAAGTAGCTACTGATTGCTTTTTTCAAGTAACTTGACCAACACTGCTAAACACACAGACACACACCAAATCTCATCCAGGAGATAGAACTCTTTTTGCCTCCTACTAATGTAAGAATCCTTCCAAGGAGACGGACTAAATTCCATTTTATGTCTCAGTGTGTTTCTATGTGTACTTGATTACACTGACAACGTGTCCAGGATGTATCTGATCTGTTACCCTATGGCTGCAGGGATTGGCTCTAGCGTATTCTACCGCAGAAGTTTAAAGCCATAAAACTTTTAATGCAAATGTAAATGATCGTTTAAATGTGTAAAAGAAAAAAACGTCAGTCTCCCGTTTCTCCTGCGGTGGTGCTGCACTTCGCTGTCATGCCAGGAGGCGGCGCAGAATCTCACGTGAACCCGAAAACGAGAACGAGAACACGAACACGAAGAAGAGTTGCAGACGCGGAAGTCGTCCCGTATCTTATCTTCACTTGGCTTGGGTTTTCCTCCCCGTGGAGACTCTCTCCGTGTAATTTGCTCTTTCTTCTGCCTGATGTTTAAACCGGAATGGCGGGTTGTGATGTGGCGGTCGGTGTGAGCGTGCTGGAAAGTTAACGGGCGGTTGATATCCTGTGCGGGTCAATGGACGCCAGGACCTGAGCTGCTGTTTTGACAGCTGTGGTGATCCGCCAGCGTCGTCTCCGTCTGTCCTTGTGTCCGTGTGAGGAGCCGCAGAGAGCGGACAGCGCAGGACCGAAGTGAGCGTCCGTGAAGTTACCGGTGAACATACGGAAAGGTGAGCCCAACCGTCGGCACTTCCCGCCGTCTCGGAGTAAAACACCTGCTCCCGTTTCTGCATCGCCCAACTCTGTTCTCTGCTCCTCTTCCGTCTCCAGCTGCTCACCTAGACGTGGCCATGGCTTCTCCCCGGCTCAAGTACCTCTCTCTGGGCGTGCTGGTGTTCCAGACCACATCCCTGGTGCTCACTATGCGGTACTCCCGCACCCTGCAGGCCGAGGGTCCCCGGTACCTGGCCTCGTCAGCGGTGGTGGTGGCCGAGGTCATGAAGATCCTCACCTGCGTCGTGTTGGTCTTCAAGGAGCACAGTGAGTCCGTGTACACAGCTCCTGGTGCCGTTCCTGTCATGTGTGAAAAACCTCAGGCCACAGTGAAGTGTTAAAAATGCTAAAACAGGAGAAGTCTAGCTGGATGTGTTCAGGAACCATCGTGGTACTGTCGAAGGTCTGACTTCTTTGAACTGTAAAGCACAAATCATTCTGTGCTTGTTGTTTACACCCAGACCATGAAAGATTATTTAAATGTTAAATCTGTGGATCTCTGTCTGTGGATGAGCAGCTCCTGCAGCAGGGAGGCAGTTCAGACTGATACAAGACCAGCACTGTGAATGCTTGTGACTAAAGTGAGTTTATCTTATTTCAGCTTCAGTTCTGTGTTTGATAATAACTGCATCTGTTCACAGTTTACTGATGTTTGCTTAATTAGAGGTCATTTGATGACCTCAGAGGTTCTATTTTTAGTAGCGTGTCTGTGTCACAATGAATTCTGAGAACTTTCCCTAAAACTTCAGAAAATGGGTATCCACACGCCCACGTGAACTTCCTGATTGGATATCATCAGTCCCAAAAAAACCCTCTAGCTGGGCTCTCATGTCTTGTGATTTTATCTTCCACCCATGGGTCGCCGTTTCCCTTTGCCTTGCTTCGCTCCTGTGCCGTGTTTGCTTTGTGTCTGAATTTTTGGCGTGACTGCCTCACGCGTGACAAAGCTCTACTGTTGATCTTTGTCTGTTTGCACTATTACAAACATCTCATGTGCACAGATGGTCACGTTTGCAGGCCTTTCATTTCAGACAGAAGCTTTTTAACACGACTGAAACTGAGAGTCCTGCTTTAAAATGGAAATATGTCAGAGTGCATGCAGCCTGAGGATTTGCAGTCAGGTTTGGTGGAGTGTTCCTGTCGTGCTGAAACTACAGTTGCTGGGTTTTATGGATCAGTGAGGCTCAGAATTAGTTTTTGGATTTTTTCCCCTCTGCACAGCACACCGGTGGAACTGAAGTGCAGACTTCCAAGTTTAAGAAAAGTACTTTATTAACTGTTTAGGAAATTCAGATGGGGTCAGGAAAAAATGTTTAATAATTTGAACTTGAATGGCAGGAAGAGATAAATCTGGAGGAGGAGAGAAACGACTCATGATCTGAACAAAGAGCACATTATCTGTCAACTGAGGTGGAAGCCGCGGTATGACCTGGGCGCGTACGCCCGGGTCTGAGTCCTGATGATGAATCCCGGCCCACTTCCTGATGATGTGACTCCTGATAGAAGCAGCAGGATGAATTCAGATTCAGCTAAATGTTGCAAAACAAAACTGAGGAGCCTGAGTATGCTGCAAAAGCAAAATGTTCAGCAGACAAAGAGGACCAAAGTGTCAGCCGCATGCAAACACTGCTTTTTCCAGGCAAAGGAATGTGATGGCGTTCAACTGCCAGGGCAGGCAGCTGATGTCACTTCAACCTTTTCAGCTATTAAACACTAAACTGAAGGCAGAAGTGAGTAAAGATGGCTGCTGTGCTGGCCTCACGGAGCATCTCAAGGAAGGAAACGTAGGATTTGGTGATGTCTGTGACTTTAAAGATGAAAGTCTGCACCGCCATCACATCTTGATTGTTTGATTTAGAATCCAAGTTCCCGGCTCTGACTGTAAACTTGGATTTCTGAGTCTTGACTAACAGGAGCTCATCAGGCAGCGGGCCGGAGAGACTTTACCACTTCTGTTTTTACTTTCAGAATATGCTCAGTGCTCAGTCATATTTGCGTACTTTGATTTCACTCTAAAGCTTCCAGGTGTGGTTGTAATTTATAGTCTATAAGTTGTTTGTGTCTTCTTTCCACACTGCAGGTTACAGCATGCGGGCTCTCAACAGCGTCCTCCGTCAGGAAATCATTCACAAACCTGTAGAAACACTGAAGCTGGCAATCCCTTCGGGGATCTACACACTGCAGAACAACCTGCTGTATGTCGCCCTCTCTAACCTGGACGCAGCCACCTATCAGGTACGCCGCACGGCAGGATAAACTGCGGGCCTCGCGACCGCCGGGACGACCAGTGGATTGACCGCTTGTCCCTTTGTCTCCATCAGGTGACGTACCAGCTGAAGATCCTGACCACGGCCCTGTTCTCGGTGTTTATGCTGGGCCGCAGGCTGGGCGTCTATCAGTGGCTCTCCCTGCTGATTCTAATGGCCGGCGTGGCCCTCGTGCAGGTGCCGTGCATCTTTTCTAACTCGAATCCCTTTTTCACAATTTCTATAGACAGTCAGCTGATCATAGCACTTTTTATTTGCTCTCTTAAAAAGCTGAATATTTAGAGATAGTCAGACATAAAATGCGTGAATGAAAACGCACCTCCAAAGCTGATGGAGGCGAGCTCAGAAATGTTTTAAGGCTGACAAAAAGACAAAAAGGTTCGTGTATTCAAATCACATTTAGCTACTTTACTTATGTTCACTAAGCTCAGAGAGAGACTGGAAAAAGCAGTGTTTGCATGCGGCTGACACTTTAGTCCTCTTTGTCTGCTGAACATTTACTCACTGAGTTTTTTTATTTGTTCTGATATTTAAAGGCCAAATAAATAATGAGGCTTGTACTAGAAGACTGAGTGATTGTTGGCTGCTGATGAATGATGTGTCAGAGGAGGAATGACTGTTTTCATATCACCTCCTCCTCCTCCTCCTCGGCTAAACAAAGAAAATGACAATCGGTCGGCTTTACATCTGATCTGAGAAATATTTCATCACGAACAGATCTCAGTTTGTCCAAGGTACGTGCAGGAGTGACCGTGGCTTATCAGCAGCACCCGGTGAGGGTTTATGTCAGATATGATGCTAAAGAGCAGCAGTTCTCTTTCCATCTGCAGACCCTACACACAGAAAACAGAGTCTGCAGAGAAACGCTGCTTCTGTTTCGCTGCTCGTGCTGTTACTTTTCACCCAGCAAGGTTTTTTGTGGAGCCGATGGTGCTGATGGTGGAGGAATTTACCAAACAATAGCTTCACATTGTCCCGAATCTTTATTTATCCAAAGAGAGAAGTGTGAACTTTCTTACTCTGCACATCCAGAGGTCAGCATTATCTTTTTTGGGCATTAACTCCCTTTTTTTTTTTTTTCCTGCTTACTGCA
>VUQR01001754.1:27621-50195 GCA_015108515.1 Hemichromis elongatus | reverse complement strand
TCGAGAATTCTTCTGGCAACAACTCATGTGCTCCCAAGATCCCGCTTGGTGAGAGGCAGGTGGTGGGTAAAAAAAACTTAATTAACTTAATTAAAAAATAAATAAATAAAGTGTGTGTGTGTGTGTGTGTGTGAGGCAGTCTGGTGTGACACAGCAGCACGCCTGGACCCGACCCCGGTTCTCCATTATAGAAAGCACACAAACACAGAGACATGCGTCCACACGTCATCCTGGTGAAATTCTACTTGTCTGCATCCACAATGAAGAGGAAACCCCACAGCGACGCCATCCTCATTGGACACGAACGCAACAAAAACACTAACAGCTTTCCTCAGTTAAACTCTTGCACAGCACTTTACAGTACAGAACAGAGCAGGCCACGAGTGTGCTGTCTTTAAGGCCGCAAAAACCTTTGTCGATTGTATTTAAGCTCCATCACTTCTTCCAGGGCCTGAGTAGCTACAGCACAGGTTTCAGTTACATCCCAGCGCTGATGTTCAAACTTCAGACAAGTCTTCCCTCTGTTGTGCAGGGCCGGAGTGCAACCTGCACACATGGTGGCCAAACAGCACTAGAAGTGGGGACAAACTTTCTGATCGTCAAAGGCAGCGGTGGGAATTAAGGCGGTTGTCCGCTCAAGACTCAAAGCACTGCAACTCTGATGAGGCCATCAGCACTTAATACAATTCTCAGCCTGTTCATAAATATAATTTTTGTCCGCTTTTGCGTCTTATCTGATTATCCTGTTAGCAGAATTGGCCTGATACAATATGATTTCCAAAAATGGCCAATTAGATGGACTTGGTGTTCTACTTGGGCGGTATGACAACAACCGGAGAGCCTCTCCCCGGCCTCCACATCAGAACCTGGGCATCATTGGCGTTGGGCCTCCCCATGGCGTTAGGAGGGATTGGCTCCATTCGGGTCAGCACCCGTGGCTGGTCCTGGTGCACCCGGCCCACCAGCCTAGCCCTGGAACCCAGAGGCAGGGATGGGTCCACTGCGATGTCAACCCTCATCCTCCACTTGATCGTGTGGAGCAGGATTTTTTCCCTGGATGTGGTGTTGAGCGCCACCAGCCAGGTGGTGAAACTCTGGTCTCTTTTGATGTTCGTCAGTAAAGGTGTGTTAGATTCACTGACCGGCACAGCCCAGGTAACGCTGGGGTAAAAATTGTCGTTCATGCTGACGATGAAACGGGACGGCTTGGACGTGGGGCCGACTATGGTGACTGTCTCTGTTGTGTTTCCGTACCAAGGGTAGCTCACGCCATCTGAGTCGCTGATGGCCCGGACCAGGCCTTCACGGAGCTGAGGCAGCTCCCAGCTGGACCTGGAGGAAGACAGGAACCAAGAGATCTCTGGGTAACTGCGGCATTCATGCCAAAGATGTTTTATACATTTTAACTGACGTTCAAACTTACTAAAAACACAACTTAAGCCATTGTTGCATTGTATGACGAGTATAAACAAGCAAAGTTCTTCTTTCAGAGTGAGCACCAAATCCGCCGATGAATGTAGTCCCCAACAAACCCTTTTAATCCCTGTTAGCTGCCCTTTAATAGACTCCATGGACACACGTGTAGCGCTTTCTATTAGTTTGCTAATGATACCAGCATTACTAGATCCAGTTGTGGTGCTGTGGCAACTTCCTACACTGAAAAAAAGGACATGTTGGATTTACGTAATTCAACAGTTAACTAGAGAGAATTTTTACTTATACCCTAACCACAATAACTGCGGGAGGATACCCAGGAAGAACCCACTGCAAACTAGCTGGATTGTGGATTTGAATCCAGGACCTTCCTGCTGCGAGACAGTGCTGACCACTGAGCTGTCAATCCAGACTTAACAAAAATTAGGAAAGCTCTGATTACAAGGGTTGATGCAGAATTTTCTTTACGATTTTATCTCTAACAGGTTAAACCACAATACATGCGGTATAATTGTCTGCCTCTTATAACCCCAGTGACTTTCCTGTGGTTCGAAATCTCATGAATCTTGTGAATTTCGTAAGTCCAGGCAACTAGCCACTCTTATTAGATCAGGTCATCTCAACAACAACAAGTAAAGTTGTTGAATTTCATGCAGATCCTACATGATTTATTTACATTCACCATGGGAACATGAAATATTTCTTTTCAAATTACAAGTTAGTCTTTTGTAAATGTGACAACCACCCAATTTCTTTTTTTTGTGTGTGTATTTCTATTTCTTTTGCTTGTTTTTACAAACCAGCTCTGTGATTGGCTGCGGATTTAATTATTTATTCTACCTTACTGAGCTTTTAGTTTTGTGATGCTGTATTTCATTAAGCCGTTCTGCTTTTTTTTAAATCTATTTTATTACAGGAAGTTTCTCATTGTTGAGCCAAATTGTCTAAAAAAAAAGAAAAGAAAAGCATAAAAGCTGTGATGGTTCAGTGTGCCATGGATTATCATCATCATCCCTTTGTTGTACTCAACAGCTTTGTCATCTGGAGGCCCCCTACCATCTATTTACCATGCCATGTGACCAATCCGACGACAACCCCATCCTCTCACCCACCACCCACACCCCTGCACTCAGCAGGATTAAACACCCCCTCGCATATGCCCTCCAGACATAACGCGTTTATGTGTGTGTGTGAGGTGGGGGTGTGGGGGAGGACATGTCTCCGTGGGCACAATTTGAGTGTGAGAGCAGCAACTGTTGTTTAGCTCCTCTAATAGCAGCTTTTCTATTTAGGTGCCAGAGTCACAGGAACAGAATCTGTCGGTGGGCGTTTGAATGAAGGAGGCTGACGAGCTCCGTTAACCTGCTGCGTGCACAAATGCTCCCCGAGTGCGTGCAGCTCGGGCACGAACGTGTTATTATAGTTATTAGAGTGCACGGAGGCGCGCCGTCACGCACGCGCTCCCGTTTTCCTGCATCTGAAATCCTGTCACGCGCGTGTAACCGCGACTCAGGTGACAGAGGTGTGAACTCACATGCCGACGTCTCCGTAGGTGTTGTAAAATTCCATATGGGTGCACGCTTGGATCCAGCCCACCACCCAGGTCTCGTTGCGCGGGACTGGAGGCATCACAATCCGCGCAGACGCTTTGAAATAGGGCGTCTTGTACCGAAGCACTATGGGCGAGTTCTCCTCGATGACCGTGGGGCAGTGGTCTATGGTGGCGGACAGGTCGCACACCACGATGCTCTCCCGTTTGATGCGTGACTTGTTACAGGCGATGCTCTGGATGCAGCCCATGGCTGTGCGGGTGGAGGTGGCGGTCAGCGGCGGCTAAGTGAGCCTGACAGGCCGGGGAACAGCGCAGCTGGCCGGGACTCCACCGACACCGCGAGGCTGTGCATCCGATGAGATTATAAGGCAAAGGTGGGTGCTACCACGCTGCAGGCCCGGGAGGGCACCCGGTTACGCACACACCCGCCCTGCTGATGTACGAGCACATCTGCCCGCTGCTCTGGGCCTGACCCTTCGCGCTGACCTCCGGAGGAGCCGAAGCAGCCGAAGCAGAAACACGGGCGCAGATTAATCGAGTGTCACGTGAATTTTAGATGCAGGGATGATTGCATCCTCTCCTTCAAACCCCGGCGGTCAGTTTCTACCAGAGGATGCGATCCATCCGCGCTCCTGCTGCAGTCCCTGCCCGTAACCTTTGATCCTCGCCTTCCTGCCCCGAGCTGACATGTCACAACAAGCGTCGGGGGACCGGCGGGCGCTGGGGTACCGGCTGGGAGACCCGGGGGTCGGGCGGCGGTGTTTGTCTGTGCGGAACCGTGCATGAGATGCTGCTGCCGGTAACCTGAGCGGGGTCGTTAGGGTCCGTCATGCCTGTCCAGTCGACCGGAGGGAAGCCCGGTGGAACAAGCCGGGAGTGGGAGCATCAGCGGCGGGGAAACCAGCCTCCTCCCAGCCTCCACCTGGAGGGCAGTTCCCAATCAAAGCGTCCAGACCCCGTGCATCAAATCCTCGCAGTGCAGAGCGAAAGAGCGCCGAAGGATCAAAAGAAGAAAAATCAGAGAAACGGTGCCATAGTAACCGCGCCGCGTGCACCGCGCCGTCCTCCGCTGATGTAGGCTGCGTGGCTGTGCGTCGCTGTTCAGCCTGTGCGGTGCTGAAGATGCTCAACCGACCAATGAGCGGCGGAGGGAGATCGCACGGGACCAGCTCTGCGACCTCTCCCCCCCAAAACACCAAACCCCACAAACACGCAGCCGACACGGTGCACGCACGTGCCACTCTGCAGAGATTTTTGGTAGTGACCAGGTTCACGCGTGGCAAAGCAACTTCCCGGGGATTGGTGCCGAAGAACAGCACCTTAACAGGAAGGCTCGTTAATGGTTGGAGAAATACACACACACTAACGGAATACGCTGTTCATCCCTTTGCTTTACGTCTTTTATCATTACAGATTTTTCTGGTTATAATAATAAAACATACATGAGCATTTCCATTTATTATTAAACAACAAGTCATAAGATTCTCAGATGTGGTGCCACAAAAAATATATAATTTATTTGTGAATATAAAATGCTGCAAATTGTGCTGTAAATGGAGAACTGGGTCGATTTATCCAATCAGAGGTGCTCAGCTTGCTGATGTGTTTGGATCATTGCCCTGCTGCCTGAGTGCTCTTGAGCTTCAGGACATGAAGTGATGGGTGGACATCCTTCTTCAGGGTTTTCTGGTAGAGATCTCTCAGTTACAGCGAGTCGTCCTGAAGCAGCAGAACAGTCCAGACCATCACACTACCACCACCACGTCTGACTGCTGCTGGTATTTTCTTTTTATGAAACGCTGTTAGTCTGATGCAGATGTAAAGGGACTAACCTTTCAGATAGGCCAGCTTCTGTCTCATTAGTCAGAAGATTTTCCTGGAGTCTCTGCGATCATCCAGATGTTTGTTGGCAGATGTGGTGTCCTCCTTTGACTCTCCCATGGAGGACAAGGAATCATGACCTCTAACCTTAACACAGAAAGAAATGGTATCTGCATATCTGCATTTGAACATGTGTAATTGGTTGTTTTATCTATCTATTTCTTTTATTTGTTTTCTTTCTGGCGTGTAATTGACCTCCTGCTTTGTTTATGTACGTCTTCACTTTTATCCGAGAGGAGGTTTATAAAAATAAAGAAAGAAAGTCTCTTTTTTGTTAAATTTATTTAAACATCGCTTTAAAACCGACGCGTTTGGATGCTTTTATTTTGAAAACCAACCATTTACGAGCGCAGGTTGTTCATTTCCGGGTCAGGTTGCTGATTCATATACAGGAGGAAAGCGGCGTGTTGGGCTTAAACTGCAAACATGGTATTATTATAAACGGTGGAAAGTCATCACGGGTGTGTTACAGCCATGGTGAGTTTCTTATTTCACATTGTAACTTTCAAAAGCCCAAAGCTAAAGCTAAGACATGTGCTAAGCTAACCAAGCTAGGTAACTCGGGAACCTCCAGCTAGTGACGCTGAAGCATTCACGCTGCTGTCTGAGTCACAGTGAAACGGCACTTACTCTGTTTAGTTCGCTTTGAGAGAAACGATTAACAAAGAACAGCAGCAATATGACGTCATTCAAAACTGGGTCAGTAATCTTGATCTTTTTTTCATGTTAAATATTTCTGTGTATTTAAAACAGCCAACATATGAGTTAAAATTCAAGCTTTCTATCGGTGTTTGTGAGAAAAACTAAACTCTTATATATTTGGTATTTATACCATGTTCAGTGGACATGATTTAAATATGTTAGTGACACGAATGCCATAAGTAAAAAAAAAAAAATTAGTTATTTTTTAGTATGATATTATTAACCCGAAAAATAGGACATTATTGTTGTAAAAGAGGTGTAGAAATCGCTAAGACCCTTAAATCCTTTACTAACAGGTTCTCGCCTTGAGAAATGTGTGTCTTTTTCCAAGTTCACAGACAACACGGATGGTTTCAATTCAGTTTTTTTATAACGCCATTTCACTACAACAGTCACCTAAAGATGCTTTATATTGTAAGGTAAAGACCTTACAAAATAATGCAGAGAAACCCCATCAATAGATGACCCCCCATGAGCAAGCACTTGGTGACAGTGGGAAGGAAAAAAAAAAAACCCCTTTTAACAGGAAGAATCCTCCTTCAGAACCAGGCTCAGGGACCAGACAGAAGACACGTTATAGAAGAGAGCCAGAGATTAATAATAACTAATGATTCCCTGCAGAGAGGTTTATAAAAACATAGTAAGTAAAGAAGAAATACATATTGCTGCATAACTAAAGGAGGATTCAGGGTCACCTGATATGTATCAATGAGAAACTGTAGCGTCAGATTTGTAATCCAGTCTGAGTTCAGCGTTATTAAAAATACAGCCGGTTAGTCTCCTGCGACCTGATGTTTTAATGTATTTTCATTTTTGTTTGATCTGTCTTATTTCTCCAGGTGCCTTCAGACTTTAAAGCCCTGATCCAGAGGTTTTATCATCTTCAGTCCGAGCGAGTCGAAACCTACCGGCTCTTTGAAGAGTACGTTTGAATCTTGTGATAATGCTGTTACAAACACACACACACACTCACAGAGCCCTGTCTCCAGTGATCACATCATTTACACAAACAAGAGGAATCTGTATCAAATGACTCGTTGCTTTCCCCCCCCTCTGTTGTTTTTGCGATGGCTGCCGAATGCTTTCCAGGGGACACGAGGCCTACTTGAGGACAGGGCCCCATTATGACTTTGACCACTACAGGCAGCTGGTCCATGAGATAACGCAGGCGTTCTGCGGCATCTCTAAGGAAGTGCTGGAGATTAAGGGCAGGCTGCACGATGAGTTTGACAGACCCGACCTTTCCGAGCACATTGAGAAACTGCAGAGCAAAGAGAAGGAGAAACTTGAACTGGTATGTAAACAGTTTTTCTGTATGGGTCACTTTTTAGACCGAGACAAAGTCGAGGGGAGTCTAAAATATAATATACATCTGTGTGGTGCAGAGGGTTTTCCTGAACGGGCATTTAAATGGTTTGTACTAGAAATGCATAAATTAAAGGAGCTTATAAATGCCTGACCCGGAAAACTTGAGCAGCTGTGAAACCAACTGAATTTGTGTTGTTTAATAATGCAGCGTTAAACTGTACCTGACAGATGATGTTACAGACCCTTTTCCCAAACTGGATGCAATTCTACTGTTTCACCACACGGAGGCAGAGTTTTTTGTTTTAAATGAAAAGCATTTCCTAATCGTTCTTCAGCTGAAAGTAGATTTCCCCACCATCATGTAGTGTGGCAGAAATCATTTGTAGAGCAGCAGTTTGCTATAAATCCTCAAGTTTACATCACCAATGGAGTAAAGCTGTGAGAAAAGCTTCTGGAGGGATATATTTGAGATGTCACATTTGAGACCTGGACCTTTTGAGGTTTATTTTTATTTTAATTTCCACCTCTCTCTCTCTCACACATACACACACGCACACTCACACACACACTCTATGCTAGGAGTTGATTTGAAAAGACTTGCTGTGAAGATGTAGACCACACGGTGGCGCCAGCATTTAGCTTGTGGACGCATATTTCCATCACTGTCAAACTGGAGGATGCCCGTTTTCATCTTACTTAAAATATAATTTTAACACGGAGTAAACCCCTCCATAATAATGTCACCATGGTGATTTAAGTTGGGGGCGTGGCTGCTTTGATTGACAGCTGTGCAGATGCAGCCCGCTGGTCACAAAGCTTCACCTCCACCAGTTTGAGCCACTGAAACGAGCCTCTTGACCTCATTTGTGTGGCGCGACTCTCCAAGAAGCTCATGTCAGGTTTGGGCGATTTAATATTCTGGCCCGTGATTCCCATGTAATTAAATGGAATTTCGATATAATTTATTTTAAATTACAACGTAAATATATTTACCTACGCAGCAAAGAATTAACTAAACTGTAGAGATTTTAAGTAGTCGAAAATTTCATAGTAATTTTCAGAAAAAAATAGTTTTCGGGGCTCCGACGACATTGTAGAGCTGATTGATCTTCCCGTCTTTATTTTTTGAAACCTTTATTATTGTTAATGTTAATACGTAGGCTGGATGTTTGATTATTTAACCATCTTTTAATTATACTAATATAAATGATAAGGACTGTGCTCCCTAACCAGCTTACAACAAAATAAAGATAATGGTGTGACCTAATTTTGAATGACACTATACTTAAAATCACTCACAGTATAATTTGTCTCTTTTCCTGTGAAATACCTGAAGTCATCATAATCTAGTAAAAGTATTTAAATACTATAGATCTGTTTCCTTATTCTAGTGTGCCTACCTTTAAGATAAATATAATTTTAATGTAATTTCAAATATGAAACATTAAAGTTCCTTTTAATTACAGGGAAGTTATGCCCTTAGTCACAGGCAGTGTTACAGAGTGTTGGACAGTTTGACCACCTCAGTGTTTCCCACATCCTCACAGATTTTAGTACATCTGGTGTTCAGAGATGCTGCTTTGTTCTTTTGTATAAAGGTTTACATTCCTCTATAATTCTGCTCCCTTTCTTCCTGTAATGTTATAAAGCTTCCATTATCTCCGGGTTAATCATCCGCCTTTCCTCCATCCTCTGCTGATGAGTGCGTTACATAAATCTTATCTGATGTGCCCTCTCAACAGACGGCCAAGCTGCAGCTGGCCAAGCAGCAGGCCCAGGATCAGCCGGAGGACCAAAGCTGTCAAGAACAGATTCAGGAGATCAAGCATAAGTAAGAACTGCTTTTACAGCCTCTCAGTTTACTGTCGCCCATCAGCTCACTGCTTAGAGGCTCATTTCTTCTTCTAGTTGATCCAATAATCTTTGTAAATGTTCGATGTCAAACCAGCACAAATAAAAGTGTGCGTGTGTGTTGCTTCCTCGTCCAGGATCATCCAGAACAAAGAGGCTCTGAGTGAGATCATGCAGGACTTTAAGTATGACTCAGAGGAGTGCGACTGACAGCTCGCTCCCAGGAGGTAGCCTCCGTCTCGGACCCTCTGAGCTGCACTTATCGACCCCGCTCGCTGCTGCAGTCTTTTTCCTCCCGGAGGGCCTTTAACATCCATCCTGCGTGAGTGTTTGTCTGCAGGCATGCAGGCAGGGCTCAAAGAAAGAACTCTGCTGGCGCTGTAATGAAATGTGTATATAAAATATTCAAAAGGTGTGATCAGTTTGGAGACGCTCTCTTTGTTTGGATTGTATTTTTAAATAAAGACGCTT
The DNA here is from genome assembly GCA_015108515.1 of Hemichromis elongatus. Lineage (NCBI taxonomy): Eukaryota > Metazoa > Chordata > Actinopteri > Cichliformes > Cichlidae > Hemichromis > Hemichromis elongatus. The sequence goes on along the minus strand of VUQR01001754.1, from coordinate 40,996 downwards.
TACAAGACAAGTCTTGCTCTTAACTAATAACCAGCTTATGCTTGTACACTTTACATCACGCACAGTAAAAATAGATGTGAAATAGAAAATATTCACTTATATGTGCAATAAGCTAAACGACATTTGAGCTGATCTGGTGACATGCTGCGAACTTTCACTTCCAGAGACGTGTTATCTTACATTCAGTTAAATACGAAGAAGTCTGAACTTTTTTAGAGTATAAATTTGCAGTTTTTGAAGGCGTTAATATTTTTTGTTATTGTTAACAGATCTAACAGACAGACTGAAAGGCTGCTTTGTCTCGGTTATCTCCCACTCAGGCCTTTTAAAATCAAGCGTGTGTGAGCGCACAGCCTCTGCAGCGTCCCTCGGGTGGGAGTTGGACCTCTCACGCTGTGGGGACCCTCTGGACCAGTTTTCCGTCAGGGTTTCTCGATGTGCGTCTCGAATTAAACGCCACAGTCACGCTGAGTTTCTGTGCTATGAATTATCTTCTTGCAGAATCTGAAAAGACAAAAGCAGATGGTACTCACTGGGATAACCGAGCTAGGAAAAAAATGCCACCTCCACTAATCGTCGCTTTTCTCTTCGTCTCTCCGTGCAACACCGCCTTCTTATTCACCGTGTTGCATCTTACTGGCTTTCTCTCGAGGTAATCGATGGGAAGCTGTCACACTGCGGACAAAGACATTGTTGAGACAACAGCTCGTCCGCTATAAAGCGCAAAAAACATCCAGGCACCACTGAGCTAATCGAGTCAGGTAGACGGAAGGTTTCTTCGAGTTCAAGGACTGAGCGTCAGAGGACGTGAACTCCTCACAGAGTCTCACAAACACAGTAGATCTGGAGGCTCTGCGTGCCATTTGGGCCGAGTTATTTCTGTGAAAGGGGAACGCTCGCGCCAAGAGAAAACAAAACACAAAAGGAAGACATTACCGAAGACTGTTAATTACATCTACGTGTTCATTTCTCTTTGTTGTGGCCATCAGATGAAGATCAGAAGTCCACTCATTAAATATGTAATAAAACCAGAGTGCTCGACTGAGAGCGTGTCTACTTTCATGCTTCCACCTCTGGGCCTGTAAAGTCTAAACCGCACATTTTACCCGATCATAAAGTACAGACTGAAACTTCACAGAGCCAGTTCAAGAGAAATCCTTCCCTATTGTATTTGCAAAGATGCCGACCATATGATGAAGCAAAAGCAGGGTCAGAAATTCAGCTCGGGCTGTGGACCCAGCAGCTGTGCCCGCCAGGGCGACCTGGCGGTCCGCGCTTACCTACCTGCTTGCGCGTTTTCTGCGATTTCTGCAGCCACACCCTCCACTGATCGTACAGTTTCATCGACATGCCGCCACAGCCGTAGGCGTGCTTGCGGACCCAGCCGAAGAACTGCTTGAGTTCCCGCCGCAGCGTGGAGTTCTGCTCGCCGCTCTTAGGATCGCATGAGCTGTTCTGCAGATGCTCTGGGGGGAGACAAAGGAAGTGAGAAGATGTGCAGGTGAAGTGTGAGCACAGGTGTGACTGATGGGTTTTTACTTTAACTGAACTTTTTAATTATCGGAAGATGGTAAATGCAAGTATGATAAAAACTTTTTAAATATCGTTCTCTTTATAAAATTAAACAGTTATGTATTACAGAAAATGAAGCATGATCCTGACCTGATTGCCCTGTAAATATTTGTGATAATGTTGATGAGTTACTTTCAGGTCTTTATTATAAAATCAAACAGAGCAGGGCTGAAATGAGACACTGCCTTCTGAAGAGAAGATTTTGTAAAACGATTACTTCTTGGTGGACTCTCACAGTCCGCTCTTCTTCAAAACAGTCATTGCTGCAGACAAAAGCTTCAATTCCTATTTTTTTCTCCTTGCAATCAAAAACTTAAAATGCACTTTCCATCGTTTGACTCCTAATCTGTCCGATTGCAAAATAAAAACATAAAAGTTACTCTATCATGGCTCAGTGCTGCAAAACCAAAGATCCAAACTGAACTTCAGTTTCATGGTGACACCATGTGTTTGTGGAAGCGACACTCAGTTTCTGGGAGAGGGCTCTTGTCATCTGCCACCATCAATTCTTTATTGCAAACAACAGAGCCCGATAACAACTTCCTCCCTCTGGGAAGTAATGACCACATAACCTATGTAACTCATTATCTGCTCCTCCAGCTCCCAAACCTGCTTCCACTCAGGCTTTATAGGCCCTGTGTGCGCCGCTGACAGACATGCCGCTTTTTAACTTGATCAATGTTTGAAACTGACGACAAAAAGAATCTATCAAACGTCCCCGCGGCCCTCTGCAGTTCCCTCTAATCCTCCGTCTGGAGATCCCTATCAAGGTACGTAGTCTATTGATGTTTGGTTCCTTTTAGGTCACATGCGGTTTGAATCTCCTTGTTCAGGATGTTGGATCGGGAAGGAGGACACATTGTTCTTTTTTTGGCTTTAACTGGCAAGGAAAGGTTGATTATTGGACAGAACGGAAAGAACGGTCAAGATTTGTGGGCATCACAGACACTTGGGAAGCATTTAAAAGGCCATTTAAGCAAAGCGACAGTCAGGGACATAAAGGTCTTTAGTGATGAATGTTTGCTACATTCATGCTGATGGGTTTTACTCAGAGACAGCATCGAGACAGTTCGTACCACTGCTGGGCGTGGAGGCGGCGGTCGGATGGCTCCAGTCGCTCCAGATGCCGGCCTTCCTCGAGCCAAAGATGCCCACTGGGTTGCACCTCACCTGTACAAAATACACGGTCCCGGGCTGGAGGCCTGCGAGGCGGCACGACGTCAGGTTGCCGACATCATCCACCACCTGAGGCAGGGGTCAGAAACAGAGTTTGTAAGGAGACAGTTTTGACAGCTGAGCTGAAGGAAAACCAGAAAGGCCATAAATGCCTCAGCACCAGCTGCAGAAACAGGAAGTCCAGTAAACTTCAGGGATATCACTGTGTTCTTTAGGGACGATAAACTACCGTGAATCCATTTCACCTGCTTTGGTTCAAATGGAAATGAGAGCATCTCACCTGAAGGTGCCCAGGAAGCGAGCTTAAACTTAAGGCTAGAGTCATACATGATCAGTCCTGCAGTACATCGTATGAGCCCTGATCTCAAATCCACAGAAGACCTGAGACAAATTCACCAACTGTACCTGAAAACTGCAGCTGCCAAGAAGTACACGTTGTACACTCTTAACACAAGATTTTTGGCTCTGCTATGTTCTCCTGACTGCCTCTTATATAAGGTTAATTAATCATTTTTAGTTTCACGGTGTTAGTTCTGAACGCCTCCCCATTTTATTTTTAGCGTTTGAAAGTTGTGTTTGCTTTGCTTTAATCCTGAATCTCCTCTGGATACTGGTGACTTCGTATTCAATAAATATTACTGTTTTTGCTTAATCTTCTCATTCAACAGAGAAATGTACAAAGCAGAGAAACAGTAAGGAGCTTTGGTTAGAAAACATCAAAGACAGTTTGAGGAGGAACATTTTGTGCACTTTTGGATGTAAACCAAGCTTCAACACTTAGAAGCTATTAATCGCTAACGACAGCAAGGAGATTTGTTTTATGGTAAAACAAGAAGCATCACGTTCATCATTGCTCACACGTTTCCACGGCAGCTACAGAGAAAGTATGTGTAGGCGAGTCTGCGGGTTTGTGTTTGGGCCACCTTCCAGTCAGTGCTGTCCTCCAGTCGGTAGCGTATCTGATATTTGGCCTGAAACAGGATGTCCTTGAGCTCGGGGGGGCTGGCCCAGCGGACCGTCAGCTGGTCCTCGAGATCACCGACGCGATTGACCTGCACGTTGGCGGGAGGGTCTGTTGTCACTGCACACACAAGGGACATCTATTAAAGGGTTTGCATGCAGCAGGTGTAAAGTCCAGCAGGGCAGGAGGTCAGGCAGAGCGGTAAGAGATGAAATATATGAAACTACTCCGAGGCTGCTTTCTAAATCATTAACACACTTCCACGGTACAGATGAACTAAATAAATATCTGTCACGTGGAAGGAAAAGCAGTGCAAATAAATCTTTATTGGGGACCAAATATTATCCAACTTCATATTTATATCTCTATTTCAGCAGGCTTGTGTTCATATTAATGCTAATTTATCTGATAGCAGGACCTGGTGCAGCCCCTCACATCATCCTCTCTCTGAGACAAGCCTCTCCTTTTCAGCCAGCCTTCTTTTGATTGGCTGCCTATCAGAAACAGCAGGTTTGAACATCATGTGCATCATTTGCCTTTATTGTTTTCTGTAGTAATAACCCAAAATTGAAGAAGCCATTCTTGCACTGGAAAAAACAACAGTTTGTAATCGCAGCATAAATAAAATAACTGTTACGTTGTGCAAACACCAAGAAGGTCTTAAGAAAGATTCAGTCTGCTCAATATGGCAATTATACAAAAAACTGTTAATATGGAGCAACTCTGATTCATTTTAATTGCCAAATCACACCAGTCGCCTCAAAACAATCAGATGAACCCCTGTAAGCACAGACTTGGAGACAGTGGGAAGGAAGAACTCCATTTTAGCAGGAAGAAACTTCCGGCAGAGCCAGGCTCAGGGAGGGGCAATCATCGAGAAACCGACTGGGGTGAGGGAAGGAATACTGGACAAAACCCACACTGTGGAAGAGAGCCAGAGTTTATTAATAACTAATTTTTTTTTTAAAAACTAACTGCATATGGACGCCACTTTGAATTTAATATGAGAAAATTATACCAAAATATTCACCTAAATTTGCAAAAATTGCAAATTTGCAAAAATTGCAAATTTGCCGCTGTCTACAGACACGAATTCCCATCTGAGTTCTGAGGCAAAAGTTCAGAAATTCCTCCACAAACAGTGACGTGGTTTCCGCAGGGCGGTGACCTTTTGCAGCTTTGCTTTCAAACAAAAAAATAACCAGAACATAACCAGCTGGTGACCAGTCGAGTCAACTCCCTACTTCAAAGAGTTGTGCTCATTATTCATTCACTGTGACGTATTGGCATCTGTCTCCAGTTAGAAGTTTCTTATCTGCAAACCTGCACAGGTCTGTCAGAATGACTACCACCTGCAATGGTTTCTGCAATCACAGATTTTTACTAGTCACAGGAAGGTTGCCACCCTTTTTTTTTTTTTTTTTTTTTTTTAACTGTAGTCCAACTGAGTCATTAGCGTGTACCCTGGTGTCTACGTAATATGATATTTTTGGCCAGCTGGTTATAAAAACTTGTGTGATAAGGACAATTTCAAAGTTGTACCACATTATAGGAAGACTACTTGCTGTCATGTTCAGAGGTTCCCAATTTATCAATAGTTAACATCTCAATATTAAAATATGGTGAGTGAATTTCAGCTCAGAAAAAAAACTGGTGCTGTTCGGTTGGCGTTTGCACTTTGGTTTAGATCACTCTGTAGCTCCTGTGAGAGCATGTCATCTCCTCAGTCAGTCAAAAATAAAACAAAGTGGTTCGAGTGCTTTGAAGGGGAGGAAGATGAAGACAAAGAGGATGGCAGCACGAGAGGGAACACTTGTTAAAAAATGCTTCCGATTTGTAACCTTCTGCTTGAGACATCACTCTCTGCAGGCGTGTGACGCCGTGTGTCAGCTGACGTGTCTCTTTTTTCGGCTCAGGATGAAGAGGGAAACAGCGCCGGCAGAACTCATTGTTTCTGGTATTCTGGCAGCGCAACGCATCACACACATGGCGGTGCTCCTCCTTCGCCTCCAGCCCACTCACAGCCTCCACGCTTTCTGTTTCTCAGCACCCAATGAGGTTTCACAGAGAGAGGATGCCCAGTTCCAAAAAACAAAGGCCGCTTTATGAAATGTGACAGTTTACCGGAGTCCTGTGCAAGCAGATGAGGACTGCACTAATTGTAACGCCACAATTTAAATTCCAGGAACCTGTGAAGCTGTTACATGAGAGGCATCTGCTAAGGTTAACTTTTACAACATGACAGTTTGTCTTTGAGCTGCAGACGTGCATGGGTGTGAGAGCTCCACATGCTGGAGCTCTGCAGAAAAAAGTAAAACCAGAGGGGAGAACGGCACGTGGGAAGCGGGAGCCAAACTGAAACCGTTCTGTTAACTTTAGATAAACGTCTCTCACTCACCTACATCGAGGATGTCCAGGGTGGTGATGTCAGAGGTAGCAGAGCCCAGCTGATTGGTTGCTTCCACCCAGATCTCATACGGAGTGAAGAGGGCGATGTTGCGGGGGATGTAGCAGGAGTAACGCTCATTTCCTGTGTTGTAATTTTCACACTCCTTCTCTTTGCCGTGCCATCTGGAGACAAGAACAGAGACTGAATCTGGCGTTCGCTGCCGCAGAGGCAGACGGTGTTTTTAGGCGTTCGCATCCTTGGAGTGAACCTGAGGGCTGCAGAATGAGGTAATCCGCTGTTTGGTGCGACAGCGGGTCTGGAAGCACTCACCTCAGTTTGTACTTGAGGGTGTATTTGGTCGGGACGTGGGTCTCGCCCTGCCCACCCAGGCTCCAGCGGCAGCTCAAGTCCTTCGTGTTTCGGGACAAACAAGTTAGATTGACGGGCTTTTCGGGAGGCACTGGGGACAAAAGAGAGCAAAAAACAGAAGAAGAAGAAGACTAATGTCAACTCATCACAATAAATAACATAACAAATAACACTAATGTCACCTTAAAGCTACTGCATGGAAAATAAACAGACAGACATGCAGATTATAATCAAGAAGGAACAAAGAGTAATAGAGAATTAATCTCACACACACGCACATACAGTCTGTGTGAACCATCTGATGCGTCATGTGGTTTTAATCAAAGTTTCTTTAAAAAAAAATTAATTACTGTTTTTTCCAGAAAAAGTTCAGCTGGAAATTGTTTAACTTTGAAATCAACACAATTAATTTTAAAATGTTCACATCAGAAATCTCTGAGAAAATTACACATTTATGACATCGAACGTCTGACTTTACTCGAGTACTGACACCTCATTTCCTAACTGAAACTTTACACACACACACATGCTTTTTTAAATATTTTGTATAATTTGGATTTCACGAGTTACGTCTCTCGGGATATTCTGACCAAAGTGACAAATGTTTATTTACATATAAGCAAGTTTTTCACATTCATGTCAGAGTAAACGTTTATTACAACCTGAAACCCTTTGCTTTGTTTTTTGTGACTTTGAGACATCTCTTCGGTATTAAATAGGCTCTGTTTCCATAAATGATCTATTATAGAAAATATAGGACTATACTTTCATAATGTAAATATTGTGTATGTGTATGATTTTAATCATTTCAGCCTATTTTTAACACAGCCTAACAAACTATTTACATTAATCTGCTAAGTGATATTACAAAACCTATTTTCTTCATCAGCACATTAATGCAATAATAAGAATTATTTTTAACCTGTAGTTTCATTCAAAAAGAAAAAAAAACTATGTTTAATATGATTCTTATTATAACTTGCACAAATGAAGGTTTCCGATTTGGCAGACTGAATAATGACGTTTGAATTGTGCCCCCTACAGGACATCACAGGAGTTACATCTCCTGGTTCATGTCGCCTGCCTGGGACTAAGAAAAGAGAGTTAGTGGGTGTATTCTACACTTATTGCAGTTCTGCAAAATTAATACTGAGCTAATAAAGTTAATCATGTAATTCTGAATTATCTATAATGTCATCTGCAGAGTCAGTGTTTAGCCTCCACTTACTGCCCACGTAGAGGCAGGATCCAGCCAGAATGTGTCCGTCCGCTCCATGGCACACCAGGTTGTCTCCGGAACGCTGCTGGGATCCACTGAGGCTGTGAAGGGTGACACTGAGGACGGTGGGGGACACCACACTGTAGGCGCTGCTTGACACGCGGGCTCCGTTCAGCGTCCAGTACAAAGTGCTAGCGTGCATGCCGAGCTCGGGGCTCAGCGTGCATGTGGCCGTCAGACTGGAGCCAATCAGCAGAAAGGGGTCTTGGGGGGAGATCACTGCCACACCTGAGTGTTGGAGACACAAGGAAAAAAAAAAACAGTGTGAAGGCTTCATGTGATAATCCACCTTTACTTCTCTTCAAGATTTCTTTTTATGAACATTTGCTCATCAAGTTCTCAAAGTCTAATTAGTATTATGCTCTAATTACTAAATGTCACAGAATAAAATCCCCAAATCTGAAGATTGTTCAAGATTATCTACAAAGACCCCACAAAACCAGAAGATCCTCACATCCACACCTGAACAATAAAATGCTCCTATAATACATCCAGTATTGACGGTTTAATGAACAGCCCCTCTCTCTTCCCCCGGCTATACATGAATGTTAAATTATTTTAAACAAAATGTTCCTCAGAGGTGAAAAATCCTTTAAACTTGCTAATGTTCTCTTTCCTAACAGGACTACATTTAAATTTGAGGTTTGCAGCTTCCCCCCAGTCATCGTTTAACTATAATTAACTGAGCTTTCTTCAGCAGCATCACACATCAGCGCTTGGCGGCTGTTTGTCTGAGTGTTTCTGAAACCGACAGCAGAGCCCGAGGTGAAACCGCAGCACTTATAACAAGAAATCATTAGAGGCAAAATTTTTTGGCCAGCCATGAGAAAACGTGTGTGTGTGAGCGTGTGTATTCATATCTTTGTGGGGACCAACGGCCCTTATGGGGACCAAAATCCTGGTCCCCATATGTTTGAAAGCATTTTTGAGATTCAAAATGTGGTTTTAGTGACAGGGTTACAATTAGGTTTAGGGTAAGGGTTAGGCATTCATTTTTCTATGGTTAGGGTTAGGGGCTTGGGAAAGCATTATGTCAATTAGATGTCCCCACAAGACATGAATACCCAGTGTGTGTGTGTGTGTGTGTGTAGGAAGCAGCCTTTTGACACATATTTATGACCCAGTAGTGAAGCAGATTTATAGAGCCCCACTAGGATCAGTCAGAGAGGTCACCCCGGTTCATTGGTGAAACCTTTGAATGCTTTTCCATACCGCGACCCTCTGAGGCGTGAGGTTTGCCCCTGTGATTGATGCCCATGAGAAGCCCTTCTCTTTGTTTTTGAATGGCACCACTGGGCTCCTTATTCACAGATATTTGAGTTAATGTGTAGCGTTTTATGAGCTGTGCTGCAGGTGGGCGGCGGATACGCTTTCTAACATATGTTTCACTTCAGTTTTTTTTAACTGTAATGTAAAGAGAAAATGCTCGAGGAAGAGCACTTCTGAGTGATGAGAAGAATGCAGATTTATCCTCGGGCCTCGGTGAGAGGGAATTAAACGCAGTGCTAATTATGAGCGCACTCAACAATATATCTGTGATAATAGATGTGCACGCTCGTCCCTTCGTATTTGCGTGCTACAGTGCAGATAAATACTGTTCTAACTGCACTCAGCTGCTTCACAGAGCATGTAGAACACTGTTGTTGGTCTAAACCTCGTTATGTCGCACCACATGACCGCGTGTGGGTGTGTTTCATTGCAAAATGCTCCAATTGGGAAAGAATTTGGGGTTTTTTAGAAGTAGGCTGAGGTCAGATGTCACCAAACGATTCACGACAGTCGACCTGAAGGTGTGCGCAAATGTGATGTGCATGGTAGACCTACAGTGCTGTGCAAAAGTCTTTAGTCATTCATCATTTCTTTATATTTTGCTAGGAAAATAATAAAACATGTGATAACACACATGGAAATACAATGTTAATCCACACAGCCTTAAGTCTCTTTGGCAAACTCTCTTTTCATTTGTTTAGGAACAGTTCTGCTTTCATGAAGGACACTCCTAGGATCTAAACCAAACATGCCAAATTTAGATTCATCGCTCCATCAGACCTCTGGTCACTGGTTTCCAGTCCAGTTTTGGGTAACCTGGAACACCTCAGCCTTTCCTTCCCGTTTCTCTTATTTCTTAGCACCCTTCCACTGAGACCATTTCAGATGAGGCTTGGTGAACACTATATTGGTGCAAAAACACCAGTTTATGCTGTCACACAATGTTATTTTGGTCTTTTATTTAACTAAAGCAATGGGAACTAATGATATGTTTTTGCAGCTGGTAACAAAGACCCTAAAGACATCAGTTAAAACTAGTTCTTTGCCAAGTTTTCTGTTATATGTAGGCACATCATCCCATAGCTCATCTCTTAGGTTAGATGCCTTTTTCGTGCTCACATGATTTAGAGGTCACTGTTAACAAAAAACCCCAAAACCTATTCCTCTGAAAATGGGCCGGTCTGAAGACAGGACCGAACATGAGTGAAAAAGCAGCCAATGTCCAAAGAAACACATTGAAAGACCTTCAGAAAGCTGGAGCAAACTTGCTCAAGAGCACACGAGCAAACATTAGAATGCCTGGCTTCTCGGAAGCAAAATATAAAAATGTCTGAAAGTGAAATGAGGAGTGGCTCAAGACTTTTGCACAGTGCTGTATGCAGTTATTTGGTATAAAGCAAGTACAGAGTCATAGATAAGATTTCTTCTATGATCTAATATTACCTCACTAACTGTCAGGTATCAGACACCATCATATTTACTGCATTAATAAAGTTAAATAAAGTTATTTTACACATACTTCTGAGTTCCCAAAGTTTCATCCTGCACTAATTTCAATTTCAACACTGGAAACTGATCAAGTCTTTGTCAAAGGCAAACCAAGCAGCTGCTGTTCGGAGAATTATAATCATTACAATCATAAATAAGAATTTTTAAAGGTGAGGTAACTCTTTCACGCAGTTAAACATGGACTTATTCTTTTGTTTCCAATGCAGCTTTGCACTCTGACGTAGCTTTATCTGAAGTTACCGAAAGTTCGGTGTTACTCACGTGTCGAGGAGAACAACACGCGTGGAACCAGGAGGAGCACCAACACGAAGGGAATCATGCTTCTCTCTGCTGCTGCTGTCCGCTCGCAGCTCCAGAAGCTGAACAAGAGACGGAGGTGAAGCTGGAGGAGGAACTGCGCAGCTGCACTCTTTGAGAAAGGATCCCTCCTCTGACTGCAACGCTCACGCTCATGCTCCGCCCACCCCCGACACACACACACACACACGCACACACACACACACACACACACACACACACACACTTTGACTGCTGCCATCGTTTGTATGCAGAAAGATGCTTCAGGTGAGGCGGGGACAACTGTCAGGGTTGAAAATCTCACCTTTACTGGTGAGGCTTTATCCTCATCAGTTGGTAAGTGATAGAAGTTAATGTCATGTCATGCTAAAGGGTTTAAAAAATAAATATTAGCATCTAAAGAAATGAAACCAATAAGCAATCAGGCATCAGTCCGAGTATCGATCTTTCTGTTCTCTAAGAGAAGATTTTATTAACACAACCTCACTGAATACAAGCGTTGTGGGGAAACAACTTATTTTAAGTTCTTTATAATTATAGTTTATTTATTTATATAGCCAATTAATTACAACAGGAACATTGACCAAAGTTGACCAAATACTCTCAGAAACTTATGGATACTCTCAGATACAAATACTCACAAATACTCTCAGGCACTTGTGAATACTCTCAGAAACTTATGGATACTCTCAGATGCAAGTACTCACAAATACTCTCAGGCACTTGTGAATACTTTCAGAAACTCACAAATACTGTCAGATACTCTGAGATGAATGAACCTTTTATATACATAAAATTGTATATTATTATATTATATTATATTATATCATTTATATTCTGCACAGCACTCCTATAACTAGAATCAGTTAAACCTTTTCATTAACCCCTTTTTTTTCAGGTAACCATCCTTCTAACAGGCGTGACCGTGAAATGCGTGTTGTGTCTCTGTGAGGTCTCAGGTGTGGGTCAGGTCCTCCTTTCTGCTGCTCGTTTATGCACTGCAGCAAAGGCTGCTCTGCGGATCGAGTCGGCTGTTTGAGGGGGGCCGGCGCGTGCGTGATGATGATGATGCGCGTGACGCCACGGGCAGAGGCAGATCAGCGGAGCGGCAGACGGGACCCGGGCTGAGGCAGCAGCAGCATCCGCAGCAGCAGCGGCGTCACAAAGCGACTCTCCGCGGCTCTCTCCGGGATCTGGCATGCTTCGGCTCGGCGGCAGGATGTGCGCGCTCTCGGCCCTGCTCTCCGTGCTCCTCGCTGGACTCGCGGCAGCGTCCTCCGATCTGTTTGACGACCAGCTTGGCGACATCAATTACTGCAAGAAGCAGTGCGCGCTCACCATCAGAAACAAAAGCCCCGCTAAAGTAAGTGGACCCCGGCAGGCTCCATTCCTCTGCGGCGCGCAGCGCAGACTAACGCGGGAGCCAGAGCCCACGATAATCCGCAGTAAACGTGTTTAGGTCCGCGCGCCGGCCTCCGGGACGCTTCGGCGCATTTAGGCCGAAAAATGGATGCAGCTGATTTCTGTGTGCATCTTAAAGGCCAGCCGAGACGTGAACTGCGTCAGTGACCCACTCGGATCCGCTGTTTGTGGACCGGTTTACGCAGACAAGGCCACACCGGAGGGCGGAAGGGTTTGTGAGTTTCCGTGGATTACAGATTTCATGTCTCGGGTGTTTGTCTGCCCCCTCCTCCCTCTCCCCCTTTACTGCCTTCAGGTGTGGTTCAAACACCCTGCAGGGCGGCAGGGGGCAGAGCTGCAAACACCCGGTTTGAAATTTGCGATCCAAACCTCTGCGTCTATCACACAGAGGAGTGACTCCAGACACGCTGTGTGCGCATCCACCTTTGCGCTTTGGGATAAACAGCCTTTCTCCCCCCTTTGAATCAGCGCAGAAACGCAGTAAAGATGATGAAAAGCTCAAGGCTGTAATAAACCGACCAGAAAACCTCTTTGTCTCGTCTGTTCCCAGTGAGACCACCAGAGGACGCTGTTACTTTATTTGCATTCCTGCAAAAGTTTTCACGGAGCTCGCTCATTACCATCGGCTTTCTCTGGCAGCATCTAAACGCGTCTTATAAACTGCTTATGTCAGGCCATAATATTACAGCTGCACATTGTCATTACGAATGCCATGGCCCATCTATGTCACAGCTCCTAACTAGGTTATCCAAGACTACAGAACACATCTCTAATTTTGAAACCCCCCTTCTGTCTGTCTGACTGCTAGGACTCCGTAATGAATGCCTGTCACCGCGGCTGTCGCCTCTACTCCATCTGCCAGTTTGTCAATGGCAATGCCGGCTTTAATACCAGCAGGGAGGAGTGTCAGGGAGGTGAGTCAGTGTGTCAAGCTGTCCATTGGGCTATTGGTTTGACTGGGTTCAGCTGAAGCAGCTGAGCCCCATCCATCCATCCATCCATCCATCCATCCATCTATCTATCTATCTATCTATCTATCTATCTATCTATCTATCTATCTATCTATCTATCTATCTATCTATCTATCTATCTATCTCAGATGGAAAAAAGAAAGAATCCTGAAGAGGGGTCA
>VUQR01001754.1:0-10187 GCA_015108515.1 Hemichromis elongatus | reverse complement strand
CTTTTAGTGTAACCTATCTATTCTCCCAAGTGAGCGTTCACAATTGCAGTATATACATTTAAAACCTCTCAGCAGCTCAAGTGCAGGCCAGTGGCATTTCTTGCCATATTTGGGATGGCATTCAGCTGAATTCCAGTTGAGGTTGAACTTGTTTGTGTCTCTGCAAATCTGGTTCAGTGTCACTTCCACTGATTCTGAATATCTGATCCACACTTTCAGATGAGACTAGCTCCAGTCTCCAGAGAGACTACATTTGCAACACTGGCTGTACATAATTGCATGCGATGGATGTGTTCTCAGTAACCAAGGGTTTAAAGGTCCTCTTTTCCTTGCGGTGTTGCATGCACACGGTCTGCGGCCTACCACCCACTGTATAAGGCAGGGGCAGAAGCATTTCCATTTCTCAGCAGATACGACGGAGATTGAATTGCCCTTCTAGTCCCCGTGTCTGAGCAGTGGCGATAGCGATCCAGAGTAAGAGCTGGAAGACGGATGGAGCATCGGCAATGATGGTACTGCTGCTGGTGTCCTGTTGTTCGTCAAGTAGTTGAGAGATCAGATGCTATCGGGGCAGGAGGTGTCTGCTCTGCAGCCTGAGCGCTGCACACAGCAGCCAGTTTACGTAAAGGATAAACAGTGACCCTGGGGTTGTAATCCACTGGAAGGCTGAGCAGAAGCTGTGTGGATTATTGGAGACTAAATGCAGCCTCTCCACTTGTTTTACACCTCAAGAGGATCCTAATTGAGCTAAATCTCATTATTTATGGCTGGCTATGGAGACAGCAATCAGAGTGGTTGGTGTGTCTTTAAACAGATCAGTCAGACGCTGGATCTGTGCACACATACATACATACAGGTTCACTTCCCAGGTTGCTCTCAGGGGAGGACTCGGCAGTGGGAGGGGAAATGTTATGCGGTCATTAGAGGCTCCAGTGCGCTCTTCATCACTTTGTTCAACACGTTCGTAAGCAAGTGAGACACCGAGAGACAATACGATGGTGCTTTTGCTGCAGGCTAAATGCACCTGGCAAAAAAAATGAACGTCACTGTCCCTTCTAAATGACAAATTTAATATTTTCATAAAACAACATTTAACAAGATATTTTCCGCCTTTATGTCTTCTGATTTAATGAATCTGACTGATGTAGATCCAGAATATTCATTGCAAGCAGCTACCTAGACCAGCAATTTCCCGTATTATTAAAAGGCAGGGATCGTTGATTTGAAGATATGAAGATATGAAGTTTCATTGCTGGCTGATATGAGAATTATGAATGGTGACAGAGGGCAAGAGCTGACCCTGTATGGAGCCACGGTACTCGGGACTCTGCAGCTCCACTGATAGACAATAGGGAAGAGAACCTCTGAGAGCAGTTCACGTAAATGTCACGCTTCTTGGACTGCTAATAAAAAAAGAACAGGACTCACGATAAAAGCTGCATTAGAGGAGCAAAAGAAAGAGAAATTAAGCAAGCAAAAGGGAAAAGGGAGGAGGAGGAGGAGAGACCAGTATGTTAATATATTTCAGACAAAAGGAAAAAGATATCAGATGAAATGACGATGCAGAGATTTTGCAAAGATTTTGAGATGGCTGGAGCGAGGTGGTGTGGAGCTGAGCGAAAGAGAGAAAGCTGAAGGAGAGAGGGGTTTGGGAGTTTAGAAACCTCTCAGCCATATGCATTTCTGTGTCTGCAATATACATGCAAATGGTGGCATGCATGAGTGATATGAAAGCAATGAGCATAGCTAGTTTTTCAGCCGCATTACCCTGAATGATGCCAGGCTCCTGCCTACCTCACACACAGAGCTCACGGGGCTACAGATGATGCTGGACATTTAAGTCTTTAATTTAGCAATTTTCCTCCATCAGTCTTTTCCCGAGGCACAAAAATGAAACTCCCCAACAATCTTCGATCTTTGCAAACCCCAATTTGTATTCATGACTGCTGAAGCTGAAGTCTTAACTTGTGTTTCAAGAGTTTTTAACATTCAATTAGATTTTTTTTTTTAAATGACAGTTTCGGAAGAAAGATGGAAAAGCAGAAGGACAGACATCTCCCTGTAGGAAGAAGAATCTGGCTTTGATTTTGGCACATGCACAGCACATACAGTTACAAAGGAACTCGAGCATAGAAAACCCAGGAAGACATAAAGCTCCGAGGAAGGAGCTCCGTGTTTGGCTGGCGGATGAAGGGAGTCCTGTCTGCAGCAGAATTTATTGGTACATGTGGATTTTTGAGAGGATATCTTTCTGTTGATTTTACATGAAAGAACTTGATAGCCAGCAATAGCTTTGTATACAACATGTGGGTGGGTTTGTACTCAAGTCTGTCAGAGGACCAGATTTCATATCATTAATATGAGACGAAGAATGTTTTTTGGAACCTGTTAGAGGGTCGAGGCTTGGTTTTTGGCCTGATTAATGCATTTTCTTATATACGTCCTCACAAAAAGAGGCATGTATGTACACTTTGGTACTGTAACAATGAGTTTTGGCATAACTCATATATGGAAACCACCAGTCTTCACACATAATCTATCAAGTATAAAATCAACCCTGTGCCATATGAAGCAGAATTTATTGGAAGTGTGTTCGTAGTCTAATATTTGTATACCTGCAGAGTGTTTGGGGTCGATGGAGGCAGTGTATAAAGGATGTGGTCCATAAGGCAACGGTGAAGAAGAGCAAAACTCTTGCATTCAAAGATCTGAAGTGTCCACTGAAGCCACTTTCTCTCCACTGATGTGTTTTTAAAACTTTGAAAGTTTTTTGCAGTTCTCCTGTTCTCGGTGAAGTCCAGTGTCGCTCCCTTCCTTATTCTGGACCAGTTGTTAACCAATCAGCACTGGGCAGACGTCACCTGCAGTTGAGATTTTGATGCATGGGCGTGCATGTGCATTGAGTGAGAATCCCTCTTTGCTCATTGTCTGAACATAAATGTGTACGCAGACACATTTGCGGCGCCGTAAACTATACCTAAATCATCACGGGTGAAGACTTCAACTCTACTCAACTTTTTGCCAAAGTCTTGGCAATGAAGGAACAAAAACACATACTGTTGGGTTAGAGTTATCACCAATAATGGAGGGTTAATGTCCAGTTTAGGGTTTGTAATGTAGACTGTCCAGTGCATCACTTTGGTCAAAACTAATATCTCTTCAAATGTTTGATGGAAATTGTTAAATTTAGAGACATATTTGGCCCTTCAGGAGAGAAAATCTTCTGCTATCATAAGGTCAACATGATGTTTTTCAAAAGCATTGCCTTAAATTATAGTAGAGATGTCCATGATGCCTGTAAAGTAAATAATTACCGGGCATACTGACTTTTGATCTAGCGAAACTGCTAGGTCAAATTTTCAATTTTTCCATTTAACCTTGGTTAATCACTTAATGTCTGCAAAGCTTGTGAACCTCTGCTGTACTTTTTTCACAGTGATAATTATTTAGCAACATGTTTAAACTGATGCAGTGTTCAGTATTCAGCTAAAATCATTGCTCTGTAAATATACGGCCTCACAGGTCCGCTTTTATATCAGTACACGTATACCACAGCCGCAAGAGAGTGACGCAAAGGTCCACATGGCTTTTTAAATTTTGTCTTTACTACACTTGAATGAATCTGCCCAGCCACTATACTACAAAGGCACTAATGATGTTTGCATGAGGTGTTCACAGGTTTTTATGGGCTCATCCACAAGCGAGTATCAACTCATGGTAAAGCATTTCTGTATGATCGAGTTGGTATTTGCAGGCTGAAGGCTCACCTCGTCTGCACGTGCTGGTGTGCAACACCACCTCGCTTTACGTGGATGATGCTGTGATGAGATTTCCCTCCAGATCATTGTTGGCTGCTTCAGTCTTGTCTGTGGCTCGCTTAAGGATCAACAACCACCGACAGCACAAGCAAGAGTAGCCCATTGGCATGTTTGTGACACCACCCCATTGTGACAATAACCAGCCACATGATCTAGACCAGGGGTCTCAAACTCCTGGCCCGGGGGCCGCTTGTGGTCCACGTCACCTTATCTTGCGGGGCGTATACTGATGTGCGGAAATATAACACAATTTGGCCCTTGGAGTGACTTTTTTGTTTGTTGTTGAGTGGAATGTTAAAAATAAGTTCTTTAAAAAGCTAAAAATGATTTAGTATGAAGGCAATATGAGCAAAGAGTACAAACATGCTGAGGGATTGGCTGTATTAGCCAATGAGAATTAATGAGACAGTCAAAAACTAATGTGTACACTTATGTCTGCATTTTTATTTTGTTAAATATGAACAAAATGATAGCAGAAGTGCTGCCACGTGTTTGGCCAGAAAGAGAGCACCAGTGAGTTTTTTTGGTAGTTTAACGAGGAAAAAAATTATACAATATTTGTTCCTGTCTGTAAGTCAGAATATCAGCTTATACTATCTCAAAAATTTTTACAGCAGGAGCTATTGCTGGAGATCCCTGTCAGGATAGCGGTCACATTACATGCACACCGGTCCAGCTCATCAGTGCCCAGGCCCACCTGGGCCAGTCTGCTGTTTAGTGAGATTTGCCTCTGTTTGGACAAATTTGCAGTGAGGCAAATGTGGCAAATATTCAAAATGATGAGCAAAGATTGTGTTCCTTGTTCTTATGCCCCCCACACTCAAAAAGATGCCAGCACACATAACTATTCAGATTGTCTCCCCTTTAAATTCTACCTCCGAAAGCACAAATGTTGAAGTAAGGAAAAATGTACGCTCCCCGGTGCATTCAGGGGTGGAAACTGTGGACTCCTCAGCTGGAAAATTGATGAAAACTGTTTGGAAAAGAAGCTGAAATTTGGTCTTCAGCATGGAGTTTGGTAAAATCTTAGAGTGATCAGACTAAATTTTAGGTAGCGATCCTGAAATAGGGTTAAGTGGCAGCATTCTGGAGATGCCTGTGAAGACGACCTTGAAAGTGAGAATGGGAATATTTAAATAAAGCTCTGGATGTTTATAGAGATGATCGCATCTCACTGGTGTTCAATGAATTAGCAAACTAAACATACGGCGGTGATCAATGAAACAAAAGGGCCATTTTTCCAAAACACACACATACAGAAAAGTGAATTATTGAAAAGGGGCAAGACAAATTTTGATATCCTGCATTTACAGGTGTAATGTATGACAGGGTACAGTGTATAAAAGGAGTTAGCATCACACCTGCAGTGTGTGTGAGCTTGAAAAACACACAGTAGTTTAGAGAGTGGAGCCAGTTTAAATGTCTGTCCAAGAGCGTGAGCTGTAAGAGGATTAATATACATGTCACACAGTGCACAGGTGTGCGTGTGCCTGTGTGTGTGTGTGTGCGTGCGCATGTTGTCTCTGCAGGATGTATGAGCGGTCCTGCTGATTTTATCATTTTGAGCAAACATCTTACTAGCATACATTTTTTTTTATTGTGTGCACTTGTACATGAAGCAGTGTATCCAGCTACAGAGAGATTTATAATTCCTCGTGTAGTTCTTGTGGACGTGCATGTGCGTGCACGTGTGCGCGCAGGTCGTTGTGTGAAGAACTGGCAGAAGCCTCCTCGCTCCTCTTCTCTCCTGCAGTAATCAGTAAAAGTGGAGCTCTGGCCTTCTCTACCTCTCCCTGCCTGTGGTTTGTTCACATACCGTCTCAGCAGAGCGGGTAGGAATGTGTGCGAGCATGTGTGTGCGCGTGTGTGTGCGTGTCTTTGTGTGTGTCTGTTTGTGTGTGTGTGTAAGGGGGTGTAACAGTAAGCATTTCTGTGTGTTCCTGTGTGTCATTGTGTGAGTGTGTGTGCACCTAAACTTCCAGACTGTGTGGATCTCGCTCTTTGTGCTCACATCTGTGTCTGTGTGTTTGTGTGTGTGTGTTGGGAGAGAGAGATTTGGTGTTTGTGTGTAAGAACAAGGGGTGGGGGTTGAAGAGGCCCTGTAAGGGAGAAGACAGAAAACCTGATGGTAGTTAGATGGCCTTTTCCCTGCAGTAAACAGCAGGATATACATAGATGTAAACCAGGCTTTTTAAAGTGTTTGTGCATCATAAAAGCATAGTAAACATTTTAATTTTTAAAGTGTGCCGATGGTAGATTGGCCACACTTTAATTGTGTGAAGGATAATATTACATCTCCAAAAATGGTGACAAATTTAATGCAAATCTGAATTTTCCATCAGGGTGCATGCTCCATAGGCAATCTGTTGTCTCAGATGAAACGCTGTCTGTTGTATTTTTGTTAAACAGGAAGCAAAAAAGACACGCAAGCCTGCGAGTACTGCTGTTTCACAGTCACATGCAGCCAAAGGAGGCTGGAGGAAGGCATTAAAACACCATTGTTTATGCCTTTTCCCAGACAGTAAGCGTACTCTGCGAGCCTCTCAACTATTTCCCAGAAACTGCTTCACGTGCGCGCAGTAACGCACGTTCATGCCGATGCACACGTGAATTGGTGTCGGAGTCTGTCATGCCACACGCGTGATGGACATGCAGACAAAACCGCCTCTCTGTTTTTGTTACACGGACACACGAACACATGCACACACGCCTACTATCAAGTTCAGTAATGAACTGCCGCTCTCAAATGAGGCACAACGCGGGGTTTATATTACACCGGCTTGGCATGATCCCTCAGCTGATATAATCACAACGTGATGAGGGGTTGTGATGACACATGAACAGAGAACATTTGGTGCCTCTCCAAAATATGACACTATTATAATAACCCACATAACATGCCGCTACAATGACTTTGCAATCATGGCATTATCATATTTACAAAGTTTCAGTAGCATGCTTTCCAGTTTATTCCATTCTTATTCTACAAACTAATTAATAGCAGGAGAGGCTGTGTGGCCTGTGGTCTATGATGTTATCTAGAAACGCTTTTTGAAGCTGGTCCATCACCTGCTACTTGGCCAACTGTGACTGGAAGCCAGGGTGATTTTCCAGAGATGTAACGGCTTTCTGTCCTCCAAGACTGATGAACTGTGATGAGATCAGCAAATTTGGGTGTAAATGCTCAAACAAACAGATTCTCTTCTTTTTTAACTCTGTAAAAGCTGCCTGATCGTTTGTATTGGACACTATACACCCCTGATAGTGAGAAGAGAGGGTTTTTAACTAAACCTGCTCAACGGTGTGGAAACATCTCACCAGTTTGCACCTTGCTTGAAGCGTGGATGCTTTTTGGGGAGTTTACAGTATTATATTTAATAGTTTTAGAAGTCGTAAACCAGGTTGATTATTTAGGATCACTATTTTCACTTATAATTTGAATATATATATATACAATAATCCCGACGCGAGACAAGTTACTCTAATAAAGTCAAAGAGTGATACGTTGGCTGAACATTGACAGCGCGTGCTCACACAATGGAAAATTACCTTCACATCTTTGCATTGTTTGTACTTATTTCACTGGTTAATGATTGCTAGATGCTCAGGTGTTCAGGTGAGTCAGCCTCAGGTGCTGCTGTGTGCATCTGAATGAAAGTGTTTGTGATTCATCTTGACCTTCACGCTTGCACCCAGTGCCACACTCGCACATACAAAAGGCTCCCATCCTTCTGTCTCTCTCCTTTCTTTGAGCTCATCCTAAGCCACCGCCCAGTCTAATTCCAGCCTGCGTCTCAGCGCGGAAAAAAAGCAAAACATCGAGTCATAAACACGCCAGATTAGGTCAGAGTTGGTTTCATAACCACTTCATGACCTCTTACTCTCCCTCTTATATGTTTTTCTTTCCCTTTCTGCCACTCTTCCTCTTTTCTCTTTCCCATCCTACTCATTCCTCTCTCTTTCCTTCCTGCAGCCTCTCCTTCTCATCTCTCAGCTCTCCACTTTCTGCAGACCAATCTGTCTTCTATTTGGCTTTGCTCTCTTTTCCAATCTTCCCTATCCCCGGCTCGCTTTTTATGTGCTCTATCTTCACACTCTTTGGCCCACTTTATAAGGTCCCGCTGTACCTCTAAACTTCACAAGTCCCTCACTCCTTGTATTTTCCTTTTGCTTTTTTTCTCCTTTTCTCAGTCTTTTCTTTTTCTTTTTTATCCTCCTGCTCACACAGAGTTTCTTTTTCTCTGCAGCCGTCTTAGTAACCAGCTCTCAGAAACCTGATGGCACAACACGGCAAAAACACATTTTATAACAGCATGTGTAGCAAATCTATAGATGATTGCACGATCATGAAAACCTCAGTGACATTGATCAAAAGGGCATTATGGTGCATTGTTCGGCTGCATGAGGAAAGAAACCTGAAATGAAATGCACTTGAAGAGTTACTTTTCCTGTAAATTAATCACATTCTTAGTTTTTGGGTGTTTTATGTTCTTTGTTGTTTTAAACTTTGCTTTTAATTTGTTCTGTTTCTAAAACTCCTCACAAATTCAACAGATGTCTGTCTGTGTTTGTTCACAGCTCGCAGAGATGCAGCTTTCACGTTCTTTAAAAATGTATTTTTCTGACAAAGAATAGTTTTTATCAGTGCTACAAAAGAACCTTCTTAACAGGACCTCCATCAGTTTTACATATGAAGATCTATAAACTCGTAATGAGAAGTACAGCACGGCCTGTGAAAAACCATTATAATGTCTTCTGATAAAATAACCCTGATAATGTCTCAGCTTCAGTTTAGATGTTGCATATTCCTGGCAGAAAACTACATTTCAAATGAAGTTTGAAAAAATTACTTTGCAAGATGGGTCTAATGAAAGTTTTAATGTTGGAAATCTGACAATCTGCTTTCATGTTAAGGCCAGATTATGCTGTTAAAGAACTACACTGCACATTATTTGTCTGGTCATGTTTGCCAGTTTATTCTCTCACACCTGAGGGAATAAGGTCACACCATTGTCCGAACCTTCACATGTAGCCTGGATTTACCACTGGGAATGCTCCATCTGGGGTCACCAGTCACCTCAAGTCATTCTTCACTTAGGTAGAAGTACAGATATTTGCTTTGAAAAATACTCTGGTAAAAGTTAAAGAACTAAGTTGACTTAATTACTCAAGTTAAAGTAAAAAAGTCAAGGTCCTGCAATGTTTAACAGTAAAAAGTGGTGCTTTGGAAGATGTTTCAATCAGCTATCTCTGTGCAAAGCTCACATATATAATGTATTAATATTATATTAATACAAGGGAATGCAAACTTCATTTCAACTTCTCATTTTTAACTCTAATGTGTGTACTCAGCTTGAACATCTGTTATGTAGAACACAAACAGAGAAAAGACAATGGAATTAAAAAGTTAAAGCTCTGTTTGGTTTTGCCTGCACTGTAGTCATGTGAGTTTGCCTCCACAGCAAAACAGATAAAATGAATATGATCAGGGGTTAAAATGGGATTTGGCAGCGGTGGAGACTAAAAGATCAGTAGTAGTTACATTAAAGTACTGTCTAAAGTATAAGCTATGATCATTTGACCTGTGCTACTGCTCTTTGTGGACTTCGTTGTGTGAATTCAACAAGTTATCAGATGTTACATGAGCCCACATGGCTGATTGTCCAACATAAAGCTGGTTTAAAGGTGGAATTCGGTAAGTAAATCTAATCAGCATAATCACCTTATTTTTAATTTGGTTTAGATTACATTTAGTTTGCAGCTCTGATGTAACTGATCATTGACCATGAACACCACAGCTGCTCTGCACCACCCAAACAACTGAACCACTGAGAACCTCACAGCAGTAGGGATGGGTATCAAAAACCGGTTCTTGTTGAGAACCGGTTCCCACTGTTTCGATTCCGTGGAATCGTTAACAATTTTTACAAACCATTCCCTTATCGATTCCCGTAGCCTCGAATGACGTCACCACGTTGCGTAGCGTCTTTTAGCCAGTAGGAAACATGGTAGCTAAGCGGTACAAACGCTCAAAAGTCCAGTTATATTTTATGAAAAAGGATGACGACAGGGCAACGTGCAATACTTGCAAAGTAGAGATTTCATCAAAGGGAGGAAACACTACGAATATGCAAAAGCATTTGCTCGAAAAACGCGACTGCTTTAAATGAATGTCGTGTTTTTGATCCGCTCCGGACTAGCAAAGCTCAACCCAGCAGCAGTGGTAGCGTTTGGACGTCCTCTCCCGTTAATACTGCAGGTAACTAATCAACTAGCATTGCATATTATGTTAGCGCGATTTGCCTTATTACAAAACCTGCTATTACTGTGCGTTGCATTCAGATGACCATCATGAGAGAGACAGACCGT
>VUQR01001753.1:40562-57505 GCA_015108515.1 Hemichromis elongatus | reverse complement strand
TGAGGTTTATTTGAGGTCTACTGTGACTAACAAAAGAATAACCCAAAACGTATTTTACCACAAATTCAGGCATATGGTGTTGGAAATGATAAAAAGGAACACTTTGACAAGGAAAATTATTCAAACATTTGGATTTACAGATAGAATACTTAAAGTGCAGCCCCACCTGAGTTGAGATGTGACAAATAGTATATAGTGACAAAAATGCATTTGTATGTATGTCTAGTTTTTGCAAGCATTTGAAAATCCATACATAGACTTTTTATTTTGGATACTCTGAAATCTAGATTATGCATAATTTATTATTGAAGTAAGATTCATTTTTGCAGACTTCATAATACTTTGGGTGTATTGCTCACCTTTACTAATGAAATGAATAAGTTTACATTTTTTCATGTTAGTATTTTATT
The DNA here is from genome assembly GCA_015108515.1 of Hemichromis elongatus. Classification (NCBI taxonomy): domain Eukaryota; kingdom Metazoa; phylum Chordata; class Actinopteri; order Cichliformes; family Cichlidae; genus Hemichromis; species Hemichromis elongatus. The sequence continues at coordinate 57,095 of VUQR01001753.1, read as the reverse complement.
TTATTTTTATACTCACTGATTGTATTAAGGTTTAACATTGTACATTATCAGAGGTAAATGGCGATACCAGCAGCCTTTCCGCAAGGCTGCACCTCTGCTAAACCAGTCACGGAAATAGACCCCTGGGCTGTGTTTGGACCATTTGTGCCTCTTGTTGCAGTTTTGATAAAATTATCTGTGTAATGTGATGTAGCATGCTGTGTGGTAGGCTGTATTATATCAGCAGTCTATCTGAGGATTCTGAGCCCCAGTTTAGCCAAGATCAAGTGCAGTATTTATTAATTTTTTTGTATTTTTTTTGTCTGTGGATTGTGCTAGTGTTACCTAATAACTTAGCACTCTATGCTTTCAGACACGTGTCCTTTTTTCATATTTTCCTTCTAATGTTTTGTGTTGTATGCATCAAGCCTCCAGTAGTCCTCCTGAGCACATGTCGTAACTTTGGCAACACCCTTGTATCTGTGTGGGTCATCAGAAATGCAATGCAAGCAAAAAATACTGCACTTGCATTAATTACTGTATCATAGTTCAAGAGCCTGTGACACAGCATTCGCTAATATTAATAAACTTGTAACCAACTTCACATTTTTGAGCTTTTCAGACAGGCAGACGAAAAAAAGGATTGCAAGAAAAAGTAGGCGGGACATCCGAAGCAGAAAGTGTTCTGGAGTGAGTTCTGAAGAGAACCTGTTTAGACTTTAGATTGGACTTTCCCGTGATGGTTTGGCGTCAAACTCAGTGACGTCATATCTTGCTATAGACATTACATTTTTCCTTTTTGTGAAAGAGAAAAGGAGGAACCTTTACATGTGGACACACTCCCTCTGTCTTTGGAGTCTCTGCTCAGTTCTTGGAAAATCTGCAGAGTTTTGCAATCCACAGAGCCGACCATGAAGTTGCACAAAAGGAGACTTTTTTCTTGTTATCCATTTTATTCCTCTGTCTTGTTGCAGATCTTCAGGGTAAGTAGGATAAAACAGTTCTAAGCAAAATGGCCTTTTGCTAAGAGCACCAACTAATTTATGTGTATTACCTGTAATATGCGTAAAACCTATATGTATTACTTTTTTATTCCTTTTCCACAAGTTGCTCTGTGAAAAACTTGTGTTTGAATCTGGCTATAGTAATCAATCATCCTGAGTGGTATTATGGCAGTAAGTCATAGTAAAAGCTCATAACTAAACATCAACTTTTGGGTTCTAAGTCCAGGTGACTTTTTACCTACAAAAGCCTAGTCACTGTGTTCAAAGGTGAACGATAGCAAAGAGCCAAGCATGGTGTACCCATGGGAGACAATTGTAGGTCAACTCTTTAAGTAGGTCAGGGTGCAATTAATAAAACTTTTTTAGATTGCACTGTGCAATTTTAAATTATTATTATTTTTTTATTATTATTTTCATTTTGCAAAAAAGATTTTGTTTTTATAAATAAACAAATTTTTTTTGCTGACTTCATGCTGATTTGGAGTATTGCATTGACTCTGAATAAGCAGAAACAGATCTTATGGTCAACTCTGCTTCTTTACCAGGATCACTGTAGACACAACACACAACAAACATGCTCGCAGATTTAATGATATGATTACAAATTCGATTATCGACCTGCAGCCTAGGCTCTCCTGTTGCCATGTGAAATTATGGACACTCTTATGTTTGAAGATGGTGTTCATTATAGAAAAACTGTGGTCCGCACAAAGTCCAGTAACAGAACACCGCTTGGTTTCATGTTAGGCGGGCTGTTCATCCCACTCACGTCCCCCCAGGTATCACTGTCATTGCAGACAGGAGTGTTGAGTCCCACCAGGATACCCAGCTTCTCACCAAGGGCAACTCCAGAGTGGGAAAGACTCCAGCCCCTTTCCGGGAGACTGGTTCCAGAGCCAAAGACATGCATTGAGGTGAGCATAACTGTATCTAGCCAGTACCTATCAACCTCACACACCAGTTCAAACTTCTTCCTCACCAGAGAGGTGATGTTCCATGTCTCCATCAGCAGCCTCAGTTGAGCATCAGTCTCCCAGGGTCTCCACCCTTGGTCGCACATAAAAAATAAAAAAAAAACTTGTTAAAATAAACAGATGTGACATCCTGGTTCTTTCAGTTTTTATTTTTTTCTCGTTAGAGTCTTTAAACTGAAAAGCACAAGTCTACAATTACAGGCATATGGCGCTGAAAACCATACAAGGAAATACTTTTAAAATGCAAAACATTCGGATAGCTGGGTTTACAGGTATAGACTGAATTAAATAAAGTCAAAATAAATCAACAATGCTTTAGCAGGTTTTTAATGTTTGCAAATATTATTGAAGATGCAGTCTGTGTGTCTTCATAGTCTAGTGGTTTACACATTCCAGCCTAAGCCATATATCCGCTTTGGGGTTGCATCAGGACGATCGTGTTATGAAATACTCTTCCAAATCAAATATGCTGAGTCAACTGCTGTGATTTAATGGTCATTGAAATGGTTTCAAAAACTCATCATGATTCTCTGGTCTCCACAACATAACCTAATAATTGGTCCACAGTATTGGCTTTGGCATTGGTATGAGCAGTACAGCTCTATCTGCCTCCACGCGTCTGCGTTTGGATACTGCTTCCCTCAACACGCAGTCTGCGTATCCTACTGGCTACGACACTGACTGACTGACAGCAGTGTGACAGACAGTTAGCTGTACTTTGATTGACTGATTGCTTTTTGCTGTGGCTTAAAATCACTGCAATCCCATCATACCCGCTTGACACCAGTAGGAGACAGCGTCAAATGAGGAAGCCCTACTTCTCTTCGCTTTTCTCTCACTTATTGAACAATTGTGCGTCGTAATCTGCCTCAAGACCAACATGACGTGCCATGTCAGGCAGACTTTTTGCCCTCTAATGTCCGTTTTATTTCTCTGCGTTGCGGCAGACCTGAACGGTGAGTGAGAGAAAACACTTATTTGACATTTGTGCCTATGCGTTTATTCGGCTACTGACTATCGACCGTTTTTGCTCATAAATTCCTCTTTGAAAAGTGATCGTCCTCGCAGTAAGATTGTTTGTTTTAAAACAAGCAAACAAATCATAGATATTCTTTATTGATCCAAGTAGTGAAACAATTATCTGCATTTAACTCATCTTAAGTAATGGAAGTAGTGATACTTCTTTATGTCGATTAAAATTGGTGGAATCACGTGCACGTTATATAATGTCTTGCGTTACACGGAGAAAGCTTCGCACGAGGAGGCACTGGCTCTTTTCTTACTTTTTGCAAAGTCGCTGATTGTTGTAATCTGCAGCAAGACCACAATGAAGTCCAATGCAAAGCAGAATTGTCCGTTTTATTTCTCTGTATTGCTACACACCTGAGTGGTAGGTAGAAGGAAAACGCTTCTATGAACAATGACATCTGTGCCTTTTTGTTTATCTCTGAACTGTACACCCCTAGCTGTCCACGACTGGATCAAGGACACGCAGGGTTTATATTAACTGACTCTAGTATTTTATTACTGATCTTCACTTAGTTGAGTGATTTTAATTTGATGGAAATTAAAAATAAATATGCACTTCTTTTTTTCTGCTTGTTGTGTCTTTGTTTGAGTTATGATGCTTTATGATTCTCACTTATTTCTAATATCCTGACAGCACCTGTAGTACACACAAAGCTCGGGAGTCTGAGAGGCGAGTATGTGAGTGTGAAAGGGAAGGAGCCTGGTGTCCATGCCTACCTGGGTGTCCCATTTGCAAAACCACCCCTCGGCCCTTCCTTGAGACTGGCTCCACCTCAGCCTGTAGAAAGATGGGAAGGAGTAAGAGATGCCACTAAACAGCCACCAATGTAAGAAATGTGTACTTCAACATACTTTAAGAAATGATTGGCTTTATTTGGAAAATTAACTTCGGTGCTTTGGTGTTTGCTAAACATAGTCTGAGAAATATCCAGCATTTATAAAATGTTTTTATTTTTCAGGTGCATACAACCTAAAACGTTTGCTTTGGCTCTGCTTGATAAACTCGGTCTCCTGTTGGCTGATATACCAGACATCTCTGAAGACTGTCTTTACCTCAACATTTATACTCCTGCAAAAAGAGCCAATGATGCCAAGCTCCCAGTAAGAATCTTAGAATGTAGGTTTTGAGCGTGGCTGTTCATCACTGAAGAAAAATTCAGAGGCAGTTGGTTTTTAAAACTTTTAAAGATTTCATATCACAAAAAGCAAAACACTGCTTTTTAGAGCCAGTTTCAATGGATTTACCTTTATATCCAAATATATTTTGTTTAATTTGTCTTAAACATTAGTTTAATACTCCTAGAGTGAGACTCATGTAGTGTGCTTAGCGGGCACAAAAATTACTTTGAAGAAAGGATAAGAATGAAAAAACATATTTTATTACTCTTTCCAGGTCATGGTTTGGATCTATGGTGGAGGCCTGTCAGTGGGATCAGCTTCAACATACGATGGCTCTGCTCTGGCTGCTTACCAGGACGTGGTTGTGGTTCTGATCCAGTATCGCTTGGGACTTCTGGGTTTTCTCAGGTTAATAATCTCAAGTTACCAAATTAGAACATACTGAATAACGACGGCTCATCTTCACCAACTCTAAATGTAGCTGAATATAACTTAGTATGCCATTCAACTCACTGTTTTATCAGCACCGGAGATGAGCATATTTCAGGGAACTTTGGCCTCCTGGACCAGGTTGAAGCTCTCAAGTGGATCCAGCAGCACATTCACAACTTTGGAGGAGACCCAGGATTAGTTACTATATTTGGGGAGTCTGCTGGTGGAGTGAGCGTGTCCCTTCTGGTAAGAACCAATCTTCCAGGTAAAGGATTTTATATAAACTTTTTGCTGTGGAAAACGACATTTAATGTGTTCTTACTTACTAGCTTCTGTCCCCACTGTCTGATGGGCTCTTTCATCATGCAATTGCTGAGAGCGGCACAGCTGCAATGGATTTACTTGTGGAAAATAATCCTCTACCAAAGGCACAGGTTAATTATCCATGTTCTTATTATTGGGGCTGTTACTCATTTTTTGTTGTACAATAATAAGAATAATACAATAGATTTGTTTTTCTAAACTAATCTTTCCACCAGGAGGTTGCAAATGCATCTGGCTGCAGCCTTGAAAACACAAAGAAGTTTGCTGATTGCATGAGAAGCCTTGATATTGATACTATAGTGGATTTTACCAAGGTGAGTTACTGGGTGGAAACCTGATGTGGGTTTCTGATTAGCTGAACAGTCTCATGATGTCTCTTAAAAAAAACTCAAGTGAATTTATTTTTTACTGTTTTTATGCTATTAAATTTTTACTTTTTATAAATTTTATTCTCAAGGACAAACATTTAAGATGCCCTGTAAATGTTGATGGGCATTTCCTGACAAAACCTGTGGATGAGCTGTTTCGTACACATGAACTCCTCACTGTACCATTCATGACGGGTGTCAATAATGATGAAGGTGGATGGATACTAAAAAATGTAAGTGCTCATCAAAATGTGATATCTTATTTTTGTTTAAACTGACAATGTTAAGTGCAGCTGTCTTGTTGGGTATTTTTTTTCTTTGTTTTAGTTATTCATTAGTGTTCCACAAAACTGGGCTGAAGGAATGGATCGGGACGAAGTCATAAATGCAATGGCCCACTTCTACCCCAATGTAAAGCACACACTGCCTAATATCACAAAATTAATCAAACCTGCACAAGCATCTTTGACTGATGTGCTGCTTTTTTTTTTTCTTAAGCCTAAAGATGCATTCATCAAAAATTTGATAAGTGATAAATATATTGGAAACGGTGCTGACCGTGTGAAAAACCGAGATGGCTTCTCTGAGGTTGCTGCAGATATTATATTCAATATTCCAGTCATTAAAACTGCTAATGCTCACAGAGGTAACTTTTATACATTAATACAAATTTATCTAGAAACAATTATTTTATATTTGCCACCCTTACTAAGTGTGACACCCGTTTGTCCAACTCTAGAGGCAGGTGCCCCTGTATACCTGTACGAGTACCAGCATTCTTTGAAAATGGTGCAGAAAAGAAGGCCGAGCTTTGTTGGGAGTGACCATACAGATGAAATTTTTACAGTGCTGGGATTTTGCTTCACAACTACCCACGTTAAACTCCCTCGTGAGTGAAACCTAAAAAGTTTAATCTGAGCCTGAGATATTTGGGTTGTCTGGCTTTTTTGGAGTGCAGGATTTTTTTTTTACAAGATTATCATTTTAGATCCATGCCTTGAGGAGGAGGAAGAGTTCAGCAGAACCATGATGAGCTACTGGGGCAACTTTGCTCGCACAGGGTAAACTTGCATGTTTTAGTACACTAGGAGATCATACCACATTGTTATATTGTGTATGTCTGTCTGTGTCCAGGTCTCCTAATGGGCACAACCTTGTCCACTGGCCAAAGTATGAAGCAGATGAAAAGTACCTGGCGATTGGTTTACAAAAGCAGGTAACTGCTCAGCACCTGAAGGAGGAGCGGTTTGTCTTCCTGACTCAGACCGTCCCAGAGAAGATCAAACGGCATGAGGAACATGCAGAACGCAGCGAGCTGTAGAAAACTCACATCTCCTCTGTTATGTCAGTTTTTTATATCATTACCAAAAAATAAAATACACAAATTAATCGCTTATGGCTTAATCGCCTGCCTTTTCACTCTACATTCATACAAAACTCATACTAGCCAGTGTACTATGGTTAATAGTAGAAGTGTGATTCAGTCCTGCTGCTTGTAATCAGGGTATAAAAATTTTAAATGAATTAATTTTTATTTACATACTGCCAAATCATAGGTTTCCTCAAGATGCTTTATAAAGCAAAGTAAATGCCTTACAATAACACAGAGAAAGCAGAGAAAACCAGATGATCCCCCTATGAGCAAATACTTGGGCGACAGTAGAAAGAACTCCCTTTTAACAGGAAGAAACCTCTGGCAGAACAATGGCTCAGGGAGGGGTGACTATCTGCCGTGATCGGCTTGGGATGAGAGGAGATGACAATACACATGCAATACATTGTGAAATAAACATATGTGACAACCTGGTTCTTTTCATTTTTTTTATTCCTTTTTTGTTTATTTATTACTGAGAAGAGCGCTTAAGCTGAAAAGCTCCCTGAAGTCTGATGTGAGCAGTTCAATAGGTCAAACTTAGTTTTCCACAAATTCAGGCATATGGCATTGAAAATAGTACAAAGCAACACTTTTAAAAGGCAAATCATTCAAACAGCTGGGTTCAGACAAAATAACATACAAAACAAAAGCACTAAAGTTGAGATGAATTTAATGGAGTGACAAAAAGAAAAACAAAACGCTTTAGCAGATATCTATTTTTTTTTTGCAAATATTAGTAAAGCTGCAGTCTGATATAAAAGTGCTGGCCAGTGGTTTTCAAATGATTCAATATATTGCCCAGAAAAGTGCACTTGGAGTAGGAAAGCTACTGGGCATCACCATCACGCCGTAATGAGACATACAGACACTTACTTGGTACTGCGCTGTTAGTTTTTATAATGTTCTGCTACTAGGTCAAGAATTTAAAACAACTGGGAAACCTGTAGGGAATAGCTTTGCAGATATTAAGCCAGGCAAACACTGTGTCAGCCATTGAAATAAACTCAATACATTTCAAAGTGAAGCTTCAGTTTCATACCATAGTTACAGAAGCACAAACTGTCTAACACTGATACTTTGAATAAATCCAGATTATGTATCTGTTATCGTTGTCACAATACAATTCATTTTTCCATCTTATGTAATTATTCAGGTGTGGCGATATTAAGTATGTCTGATGTTGCTGAAGGACATAAAAGTCTGACCAAAGCTGGCTGACGTAGGTACCGTGTTTGATAAGACAGCGGGTCAACAGTTGGAAAATTGCCTGGTTGTAAAACATATTCAGCAGTTCTATTTGACACCGTACAATGAATGCAACTTTCGTTTGTTGTACCTAATACTCGTCTGTCTTTGTGTCACTAATGTCAAGCAAAGAGAAGAACACCTGAGATGCTGTCTTTTCTAAATTCTGGATGTCTCTAAATTAAAGGAAAAAAAACAGAAAAAAATGCATGCTGCTTTATTGAAAACAAGACAGGTTCAGATAGTGGTTATGAGTGCAAATAAATGCAGCATGCAGTTTAATATGTTGGGCACTGAACTCAGTATAATACTATTATATAGTAGAATACATTGGACACCTTTGTCTTCTTCAAGCACTGCCAAGTACAGCCATGGATTTACAATGAGAGGCACATACAGTTTGATCTATAATAAATGGTGTCATACCTTTGTTTGTTTTTTTTTGTCCTACAGGGAATAAATAAATACATTTGTGACCTGTTTTTATGCTGCACAGGTTGATTAAGGTCATAAGTTAGATGAGGACAAAGAGCGAAAAGGGTACCCTTGGATTGGAACAAGTTAAAGTTAGATGGTAACACCCAATGCTTTTCAAACTCTTAAGTTAATCATGATAGTAACGTTGCCAGCAGAAGACAGAGGTGTAATTGTGTAAAATGGTTGTTATGATGCCTAATATTGTGGGAGGAGACTTAAAGCTTGGTGCATCAGGATGTCCAGGACTGCATGTTGCACAGCATGGCCTCAAATCGCTCCAAGTTGGGGGCATGAGCGTGAGGTAAGTTGTCCGTCAGGCGACTGTACAGACTGAAAGACTTCAACTCCAGCCAGATGAAACCAAACCGGTCCTTATCAAATAACACAAAGAGCCCCGGGGTGCGCTCTGGACTTGTAAAGCCATGCCCAGCAATCAGGCCTGTCCCATAGAAGCTGAAAGAGAGATATATGTCCTTATCGATTAATACATTTTGTTACGTATATTGACGGGTTCATTAACGTACGCTATGCAAAGGATATTACAAGCATTTCTAGTCACCCTTTATGGTAAATGCCTTTCAAAATATTTTTAATTTTGTAACAAAAGCCTCTTAGCCATTTCCTCACCATTTCCTGCAGGTGCGAGGGTACTCCTCGTTGCGAGCCATGACCCCCATAGGCAAGACAAAAGGCTGCGTTTCAGGATTGGTTCCACTACCGTGACTAAAGTCACAGCTGTCTGAACAAGCACCGTGATCTGACTCTATCTCCTCTGCTGTGCTGGAACCACCACAGGCCCCTTCAGCTGCACATGTAACTGTGGGAGAAGTGCCATTTTCCGTTTGTTCCTGTTCCCTCTGTACTTCCTCGTGCACTCCCATTACTAGACGTGACAGCTCCTCAATGTTACACTGTTGCTCCAAGTCTGGGAGGACCACAGGCCGACACAAGTTAACATCCAGTGTGAGTTGCCCGGCAGGAACATTGGGGTCTCCCTGCAGGAAACAGTAAAATCAGAGTATGCAGCATAAGTAGATTTACATGCAATTAAAATCCACAGTCTTGAAAAGGAAAAACCCATTTTCAGTTCTAAGCTTTTATGCATCATAAAATAATTAAAAAAGTTGTTTTTTTTAAAAACCATCTGGTCCTTATCAGGTCTGAATGTTATTTAAAGACTATCTCAGATTCACAACACCACATGATACCATTAACCATCATCTTATTTATTTAACAAAAAATAAGCCAAAATGCAGAAGCAGTGTGTGAAAAAAGTAAGTGGACCCTATGATTCAGCAGCTTGCAAAACTAGCATTTGTTTAAAGACAGCTCTCAAGTTCAAGTCACAACATCTCAATCGTGTTGAGGTCTGGAACCATGACTGGGCCACTGCAATACCTTCTTTTCTTTTTCTGCCGTTCTGTTGTAAAGAGTGTGCTTGAGATCAATCTCTTGTTGAAAGAACCAATTTCAGCCAAGGTTTGGCTGTCAGACAGAGGACCTCAGACAAGTCACACCCAGGATATGCTGAATGTGTTTGCTGAAACTGGTGCTGTGCATTACTGCAAAACACATCCACTGTGGGCTCATCTTTTCAAAGGGAACTGAGCCTCATTTACTACAGTGCGCATTCACAAATCTGTGCGTAAACTGTGCACACAAATGCCTCATGCACAAATCTGTGATTTCACACAATTTTTTTTTACCTGAATTTGTTTGTACTTTAGGAACAAATTTAAAAGCCACTCTGAAGATTATTATTATTACTATTAATTTATCCTTTTGTTCATATTATACTTTGAAGACGCAAGCTGTGCTGCAATGTTCTTTTTAGAGAGAGGAGGCATTCTTTTGTTAACCCTTCCAAACAACCCATACTTGTTAAGTCAATTTTCTAGTTGTGCTGTCATGAATTTTAAGATTTAACATGCAAACCAAGGCGTGTAGAGTCTGAGATGTAGCTCTTGGGTTTCTTGCAATTCCTCTGAATACTACTGAACTTAGGGTAAATTTGCTGGGATGTCCACTCTGGAAAGACTGGTTGTCATCAACTTCTTATTAATCTTTCTTACTGTAGAATGATGGACTTGAAATTGCTTGGAAATGGCTTATATTACTTTGCAGATTGCTGCTTACAATCACTAGTGATCAGTTAATCATGTGCATTTAATTAGCAGCATGTAGTTACTACTTACCGTCTGAATTTCTACAAAAGCAGTAAGAGTGCACTTCATTTTTCACACACTTTCAGATTTTTGGCTTAGTTTTCATTAAATAGATAAATGCCATGGTGTAACATGTTATGTCTTGTTGCTCATCTAAGAATGCATGAACAGACTTTGATTATTTTAAGCTGCAGGACCTGCATTTAAGAATCAATTTGATTTGAAATGAGTACAACCACTAATAATGATTATTACTTACAGTGAGTTTGGTTGCTCTTGCAGAAGTTCCATGGAAACTAAGCATAACAATCTCCAAGCCATGACTACCATAGGTGCCTTTGAAAAGGCCTGGGTGCAGCAGATCAGAGGGCTTTGCAGGTGGCAGGTAGATCCTTCGGTATGTCAAGCAATTACTGTCATAGGAAAGTAGATGAAAGCCGACGGGTTTATTTAGGCAAATTACAATCATTATCATTTTAACATGGAAGTAAAGCAGAGAAAAAGTGTATGTAAGCAAAAAAAAAATGCATACTCATATTGACTAGTATATATGAACTTCATCAGGATTAGCTCCTGCATGTGCTCATGAAATATTTCTTCCAGTGTCCTCCCCCATTCTTCCTCCAACCACGTCCTGAACTCCTGCACAGACACACACATCATAAAAAGTTGATAACAGTCTGTGAATTTCACCATCATCAGCATGCATGAGCTTTAAAAGATAACATACACTGCAGGTAGTAAAGGTATTTGACCCACCTCCTGTCTGCCTCCTGGCATGCGGTGATGGTCAGTCTGGTTACATTTTGTTGAAAATTCATCCTTCTTTACTGTCTAAGTATAACGCAACATAAGACATATAAGAGAATTACATACCTGATCATTTATTTGTGTCAAGAAAGACAGTATCACCCATCTTTTTTAAACGTGTAAATCCTTACCTGTATGTCTCCTTTGTGAGGACCTTTGTGTCCATACATGCACTCCACAGTGGCCTTGTTGCTCTCCATCATGTGGATCCGGAAGAGTGGCCTCCTTCTCATGGGGTCCTCCACGCGGGGGTCGTGAGGTGGCAAATACATCCAGCCAATGATGAACAAACCGTCCACCTGAGTGAAAAACATTTTGAAGAATTTACCTGCACTACCTAAATTCTATGATCCCTTATACCAATATGTACTATATGTAGCAGTTTTGTGCAAAAGAGGAAAACTCCTTACCACAACATTGAGCAATCCACCATAAGGGCCGATGTCAGGCTGCCATAGGCCCAAAATATGCCTGTATGGGTGAAGCACTGTAAAACAAGAGCATAACAACACACCATACAAATCATTATGTGCACTGCTTCTCTTGAGGTTTAACATTAGCTCATTGTCTGGTTGAAAGAAAAAAAAAAAAACAGCAGGAGATGTTAAAAAACACTCAACTAGTTGTTTGTGAGCCAAAGGGAACAAACGTGTAAACTGACAGTGTTCCTGTCAACCAAGTTTCTGAACAACACACACAGCACGCCTATCTACCTGGCTTCCCATTTCATTTCCAATATTCACACAAGAAGCTCAGGGGATATTTTTTTCATAAACATCACCATAACGCACACTACATTGCACTGCTACGACTGTGGCTTACAGATTAAGTCAATAAAAGTCACCCCACACGTAACCCATCATGCTGCAGCCTCCACTTAGAGGCCCATTTACATACAGTGTGTGTACACGTCTCTATAGTCCATGTGCTCGTAGTCCGGGAGGAGCTTCATAAAGCGACCAGACTTCACTCGTGGTTTGACACCTGCACGGGCACAACACAGGCATGTGTAGAGCAGCTGCGGGCCAGGGCGAGCTCAGTCCAAATGCAGCGCTCTAATGAATGCAGCACTGTTCATCCAAAACTCAGTGATTTTTCCTGACAGTTTGCTGACTGTTTGGTTGAAGCTGGTATTTAAAAAATAAAATAAAATAAATGTTGCTCCAAATTTCTGATGATATACAACATTTTAAAACCTATACCATGAGAAGTTTAGGTAACACACACACACACACACACATATATATATATAAACTGTCAGATTTTTTTTCCCTTTTTGAACCAGGAAATAATAAATGCATCAAAATGTGAGTGTGCAATCACAGAATAACCTAAATCAGCAGGAAGGAACCAGTTTCACTACATCATTAATATGTGACATGAGAGCTGTGAAACTAACGTTTAACATAGAGATCCTGGCTAGTCACTCCTCGTGCTTCCACCTTCCTCAGATCCTCCTTCATGCCAAACTCTGCAAGGAAATAAACAAGACAAAACAAAACTCAGTTTGATCAAGACTTTGTTTATAAAGATGATCACACTTATAAATAATGCGATAAATGACCTTAGCCTTTATCTAATTGAGAAAAAGCTGTGAGGTGAAAACAATTCAGATATTCCTGGAGTCATTTCCCCTTTAAATTGAGATCAGCTAAATAAAAACTTTATAGGGCAAAGTTAAACCCCAGTCATCGGACACAGACCTGAACAGATCTGACTTGCACTAACTCTCAGACACACAGAGCCAAAAGCACGAGCAACAGTTTCAACAGAAATCCAATATTAAGAAAATAAAAATGTTTTTGGAGATTGCTCCAATTTCTAAATTCTGTTTGTACTAAAGAGAGATTTTGACCTAAGACCTTTAAAGAGAATGTGTATATGTGTGTAGTAAAAGTACTAGTGGCAACATCTGTTGCTGATATTAATCACTCTTATTGAGCAGTAAGTAACATCTCTCAGGGTCACTGAAATGATGACTTGCTCATATGGTATTCTCTTCCAGACATTCAGACATTGGAGAAAAGGTCTCCTAGTTTAAACGCCTGGTATCCTGAATATGGGTTTTCAAGTTAGGACTTGACAGTTATCTCACATTCTGATGTTTCAAAATTCAAACACTCATGTTTCATCTAAGAATTCATTTGGCTTTTACATGATACACTACTATACTTCATTTTCCTAGTTAATAAATTGGTAATGCATCCATCAAATGAAAGAAATGACAGACAATAATAAATGCTTATTGCACAAATATGTTTAAGTGGCTAATTTTTTACCTAATCAGCTAACTGATTTAAAAGGGCTATTTTATAATTTGCAGTTTTCTAATCATTTGCAAATGGCAAATATTTTTTTAAACTTTGCACGTTGCACGTTTCAAAACACTGGCAATGCGCTGGGAAACCAGGAAGTGAATTTTCAGATCTACCCATTTGTGCTCGTCATGATTACATAGACTGTGAGTCTTTGTTTAACCCTGTCATCGGCAGTCACCCAAGATGATAGCAGAGGGCTTGGTCAGGGCCTGCATCAAAAGTCTAAACAGAATGGCTGACATGGCCCTAATGAGAGTCACAGGCCTTGGTCTATTCTTAAGCAGCTGTGCCTAAAGAGCCAGCGGCTGGGTTATGGTGGGGTAAATGCCTTCATATTTCCCGCAGAGATCAACTGAAATGCTTTCAGGGGAAGTCGTTTCCGCGAAATCAGCTGACACATACAATCTGACGGCAATGAAGAAGCTCGAACAATCCGATCAGAGACCCGAGCTTTATACATCGGTCTTTCGTTTTCGCTATATGTCTGAATTACAGCAAACGTCCAGGGCTGCTACGTTTACCTTCAATGCATCGCCTTCTCCAGATGGTTTCCGTCTTGAGGAGTTGTCTGAATTTCTTGCAAACGAGGGCAACATTTGATAGATGTGTTCCGGGAAGCAAGGAGAATATTTCCACTAAAAGCTCCGGTGGTAATTCCGCTAGGGTCTGGGGGTGTGGAGGTCCCGTGCTCGCCTGATCAAGAAAGCCACCTGTGTTGACATGACCGCTGCCATATTCGTAAGCGTCACTCGGCCCTGCAGTGGCTGCTACGCCGCGCTCTGGGCCTCCGCAAGCACCTGCGTCGAATCTCCCTTTGCCCACGATCCGCTCCTCTTCCTCCTCATCCATGTCGGAATCGCTTCCTTGATCCTGCTGGTTATGTCTCTGTCGCCTCCGGCACCTCCGAGACTGACCAACTCCGCAAAGCCTGGCACAAACAGCCATCCGTAGTTACCAAACAGGCAACATTACATCACTTCAACACATCCATCAGCTGCAGTGTGGCTGATCCTTCCCCGTCCTCGCGAGCATGGGCAAAGGCATTTCATCTGACGTCACTGTAATGCTCCCGTACAGTGCGTAGTTTGTTGCTTTTGAACACAAAGCGACGACAGTGTGCAGTGTCTGCTGCAGTTACGCAAGTTTATGAGGGTAGCCTGTGCCTGAAAGACACTCACTAGACGCTCACTACCTCAGGGTTTAAAGGTCAAGGATCACCTCATGTCGCATAGCAACATGGTCCTGTTTAAGTTCGGACAAATGTGTTATTTAAAATAGTAGCATGTCTTTATAAAATGTTTTTATTCAAAATAGGCAGAATAATATCCAAAATGATAGTCAGCAATTGCATTTTAACATTTATGTTATAGGTTGTATATTTGTCAAGGTGGGAGGTGTTTTTTTCTCTGTGCACCACGCTATCAACTGGGGATCAAAACAGCAATCTTTATAATACATGCATTGCTAAACCAATACCTGTTAGCTATTTCTAGTGCTAAATTAACATTGATTGCTTGTTATTCTACTAAGGTTTTGTTAAACAGAATATTATCTGTGGGTTAGTTTATGTAAAGCAGTTATGTAAAAAGTGTTGTTTACACTCCTGAAGGAAAAAGTTACAAAGTTTCCCATTTTGAAATTGAAGACCAGTTAGATTCCAATCAATATTTGCTTATATTTTAGAATTTGCTGAAATTGCTTTTTTACCAATAGATTCTTTTTTTCATTACTCTCTCACTTCATTTCCTCGCCAATGATTGCCTTTTGAGTTATTTTGTCCTTCGCTCATTTTTCTGTCAAACATTATTCAAGGACTGCCCTTCCTTTCACTCACTGACACTTTTCATCTTCACACAGGGTGTCAGTTCTGTTTTAGCTGTCCATCTGTGTCAGGGAAAAGTACATTTCTATTATTTACCAGTCAAATGTCACCCTGAATTCCAAGAACTGAAATTTTATTCTTGTTGCACCTTACGCAGTTTCAACATTTGAGTGGAAGAGGAAATTTTGGTCAGGGTATACAGCAGGAACCAATCTGCTATAGACAGATTCAAAAATGTTTAAAACTACTCTTATAGATGAGAGAGAGACCCGACAGGCATCAACTAAATCACCAGTTTCTGTGCAGCAAATGCACTTGAATGTTATCTGTACCATTCACATATTACAGCAATCCAAGATCACGTGGACTTTAAACTCGGGAACTAGAAGACCAGCCACTCTGCAATCCACTGTTCTGGGATATTTCCATTCATGGCTGTGTCAAGGTCTAGATAAGGTCAGGCCTGCAGAGCATGCCTGGAATGACTTATGATATGATTTAACCAACCATTATTAGTACAACCAGCACACCTACCTCCAAGAAATGTCCAGTTTTTGAGCTCATCACCTTTGTGTCTTTGGATATTTTCTATATTTCCCACAAAGATCATTGCTATTCTAGTATTTCAAATTTTCAATTTCTTTAATTTCTCCTATCAAATTGCATTGGGAAGGGGATGTAGTATGAGTAAAGAAACTAGGAAATGCTTAATGAAATGCATGTCCTGTAGTACACTTAAATTGATCAGAAATTCAAGAATTCAAGAGGTTCTCATTCCCATAATAATAACCCTAAAAAGCAGATATTCAGCTCAAACTATCTTGGGAGCAATCAATTGCACTGCCATCCTTATAGAAAATGTTTAACACTGGTGGTCAAGCTTTGTTCATGCATACATGAAGAAGATAATATCTACCTCGTTAATCTCTAGCGCCCTTTTAGCACGAAGCCATTCTCTGGGCATCCCACTTTTCTTTTAGATTTCTAGGAAAGTTTGTCCATGGACAGAGCAGTCATTGCTCTCTTGTGAGCCATGTCAGCTGTTCATACTACTTTGCATCTGAATATTTGCACACAAAAAAAAAAAACCCT
>VUQR01001753.1:8353-40542 GCA_015108515.1 Hemichromis elongatus | reverse complement strand
TCTCAGTTAAACATTAGCCAATGGATCCAGCTGCCAAATAAACTGGCACATAAGCTCTAGTGACTGCAGGTTCTGTACCTGAGTATCATCCAGAAAGAACAAATTATTGGCATGTATCACCTCACCTTGGTTGATTTTACCAGTCCCACTGGGAAAATGTCAACCATAACTCAGTCTTGAAACGGTCATTAAGATAGACTTAGAAGATTATGAGAGCACTGGTGGATCCAGTCTGGTTCACAGTTGACTGGCCACCACCATAAATAATAACCATGAGTCATGAGGCTGGATGAAGATGCCAAAGGATCTTGTGAGGCATGATGATGATGATGCTTGAGTCCCTTTCTCAGAGATCCTATATATAAACCACCATTGCATGATGCAGCATAAGTCATCATTCCTGCAGTTTGTATGTGATATAGACTAATACCAGCAAACACTTTCTTCAGATGCTGCCATTTTCAAAACACCATTAACTAGACATCTGCCACTTAGCCACTTGATGTATGCAGGCGAGTATCATTTTAATCCTTTTAGCAACAATCTACAAACTTTCCCTGATCCTGCCTAAGCCGAGCTTTATGTTCCCATCTTCTAGAGCTTGCTGGATTAGAAGCATTTTGAAAGGTTAAACCTCAGCAGCCGGAGCTCTGAAATATCTACACCCAACAGATAACTATATCTCCACAAAGGATTACTCCAAAAACAAGAAAGGCCCGAAAAGAGATAAGAAAAAATATAGAACATAAAGGGAAAAAATGACACTCGTTTTTTCTAAGAAAGACAAGTGAGTGTCTCTACACTTAATGAAGGCTAAACAATGGACATTCTGGTGCCAACACTCATAATAGTAATCCCTGGAGACGAATGCAACACAAAGAAGTACTTGCTCATACAGTAAATCTTTTTCCTGTTCTCTTTCTGACCCTGGATGACAATCTGAAATGTTGTCATTCTCTAATTGGACTAGGAAATGGTGAGGAAAATAGTTAATAATCTGGGAAATCAAGGAGGCAGAACAATGAATAAAACAAGGATTATATTCATAAAATAACTCTGAAATTTAATAAACAAACAGTAGATATTTAACAATAAAAGAGGAAAAATGAAAGCAAAGAGTGAACCATCTATAGTGCATTCTGCTTCCAACACAAAATAAGCCACCAAAATAGTCCAATCAAACCAACTACAGTGCTTCTCTCTGCTTTTGCACTCCAAGTACTGATTAGGTCAGTGACAGTAGGTTGACTTTATATTACCCACTCTTGCAGGGAGAAGTCTAATACCTGTAGAGAAAGAAGTAGAGTGCAGGACCTTACACGGCAGCATGAAATATCTAATATTTTTCATTGTGACCACTGGAAACTGACGCCTTTTTCTAGGGATATGAATCTGAACTTACCAGGTTGAATGAGGAAAGTCTTTTTTAGGCATATCAGAGGAGATGTATGGCAGAAAGCTCTACCTATACAGCTCTTCGTGATGAATAATGCAACCACTGCTATGTGGAGAGTTAATAGACACTTAATCTAGTGACTGTAATAAACTACTATCTGCTGCATTTTTTTTAATTCTTGTATTACAGTGTGTCAAATCCCTGCTGTAGTATGGACTGAGCCTGCCAGTGGCTCCATCTGCTGGTCATTTGCTGCTTTTACTTGTTGCACACCACCTCTTCACTAACCAACTCAACCAACGAACTAAATCAGCTTCACAAACTCTTGTTCACCCTTACCTCTCTGTTCTTAACAGACATACAGGAGCTTCACTGAGAGATATGAATAACACCACTTGGCAGCAAAGGCTGCCAAGCACTTTGCCAGCTGTTGCTTTCATTCCTTGAGAGTTGCATTTTAATGCAAAGCAATATGCTCTATAGATATGGGCATATTCTATGATATTAATATATAAAATAAAATATATCAAATGTATAAGTTATTCTTCTCTATCGTGCAATATTTTGCAAGTATTAATCTTGCTCTATTGTTAACGTATTTATTTGATTATATAAAAACTCCTCATTCACTGAAGACCAAACAAGTATATGTAAAACGCTTGATAAAAAAATACACTTGCTCTTCAGTTGACCATGGATTTTGTAATGTTTCAATTGAATTTCCTTTTAAAAAAAATTTTTTGAATAATTTTTGCTAATGATCTGTTTCAGAAATAAACATCCGAGTCATCTACATTGTGTTAATGGCCTGCTTAATTTCTTGTGCCAAATCATCTACATAAAAGGGCAAATAATGTAGAGGAAAACAAACCCATTTGCTCTTGGAAATAAGTGATTCGGGATAATATTTAACCGTACCGATGGAATTAAAATACTAAAAAAACAGTAATATATACTCTAAAAGGTATCTACTGATGCAAACAAAGGCTTGGATTAAATCAAGATAAAAAACAACCCTGAGGAGTTGGGTTACCATAGATGAAAGAAACGTTTAGTGGACGGTTAATAAAATACAGTGTTAAACAAACATGTTAACCCTTCATGCAATCTCACTGCTTGCCACGGAGGCTGTATTAAGATACTGTGCTTTGGCACAATTATTATCATGGGGTATTATGATGAATAGTAGAATAAACTGTGCAATTTAATGGAACTCAGCTTTTTCAGGCTTAGATAAAACAGCTGAAAAGAAGCAGTCATGCAGTTTGTGAGTGGCGTCTACAGCGATGACAAGCGGTCTCCTGCAGACTGAGCTCCTTTGAATGAGCGTTGAGGAAACCTCCGTGTGTGAAGCACACGAAGGGAAGGTCTCATCTCTCGCGAGGAACGACGCCATTATCGGAAACTCTACAAACAACACGAGAATTCACCATTCACACGGTAATATAACCCAATCTTACACGGTACATGTGTTGTGTGCGAGAATGAGGAGAGAAGCTGCATCAAAATCACATTTAATTTAGCGATTGCTTCAGCATTAAACGAATTTTGCATTACGCTTCAAAGGCCTTTAGGCCCAACTAGCATGCTAACTACCACGCTAGCTTAAATAGCGTCTCCGTTAAGTTAGCATGCAAGCTTTCAAATCCGATTTTGTAGCGGCAGCTAACATTAGCTGCTAGTTACGATTCTGCTGACGGTAATTAACTAATGAAAAATATATAAAACATCCGAAGTATAGTAGTTTTGCACCGCATGTCCAGTAGAATAACACGAATACATAACGAATAGGTGCTACAAGTTTGTTTTCCTCCGTTTATTCGCCTGTATTTAGCATCGTCAGACCCCCGCCCAGATAACTAACCAATCTAAAGCTCGTTAGTTCGGCTAGTAGACATTTACCAGCTCTGTGCCTTTTTCTTTATATTTGTAGCTAAAGTGTAGTAATCTGTGCTAAGCAGCTAAAGTCTAAAGAAAATAGTCTGAAAAAGCTCTGTACTACCGCGTTTCCTTATAGCTAGCCACTATAACAGGTAGCTGTAGCCTGCTTAAAAAAGCGCCAGAAGCTTTTGCAATTTCAGACCGCTTTACTCCGGGCTTCATTTAGTTGAACTACCCTAAAACTGTTCATCACTCATTTTATTTTGGAAATAACATCTAATTACCCCCCCTACATAAATGTTACGTGTCTCCAGTCACAAAGTTTCCTTTGTGTACGTTTAGGGACAAAGCACACATTTATTATTATTTTTTGATTTAAAGTAACGGCGCAAGCTACCAATCTTAACCTGCAATCCATGCTGCTTTTGTTAGGCACGTAGAGCCGTGCCCACATAAAAATACTCTACTTTGATTGTTATTGTAATTTTCCCTCATGGATCTATGCTTTTTTGTGCCATGTTGGGAAATGACCCAGGAAGGAAAAGCTGCCAGAACATGTTTCTAGATATCACTTCTCATCCAAACAACATGATTGTTAGTGTATTCGTGGCTGTTATTAGGATAGCTCAGGTGCTGTACATTTTTGGAGTAATACATTTTTTTTTTAATCTTTTCCAAAAGTGGTGTTAGCGTTTGCTTTAGAGCTCCAACATTTTATTTCCAAAATGTAGACAAATCACTAATACAGTTGTGCAGTTATCACACAAAGAGTAAGGAAACTTTGAAAGTAGGTAAATAAAGCAATACAACAAATGAAAAGCAGCAGCTAATATTTTATGAGTAATGCAGGATTTTTTTTTTCAATACTTGGCAATACATACAGGCTTAAAACAGGACAACTTATGTATTCAAGTGGACTGATACATGGATCAAAAGTTGCAAATATTCTACTGCAACTTGCAAAAGTAAATTAGTTTGGAGTGTGTAAGTGCTGGGAGTTATTTTGTCATATATTTGCTGTATAAAGGCAGCTTATTAAAAGTGTAACCCTAACTGTGTGAGTATGTATGAGTATTAGGGTAACATTAAGAAAAAAAATTACTATCGATCGTTTTGAGATTAAAGTCAAAATACTATTATAAGAAAAAAATGATGGTTTCACTCTTGTCCAATAAAGAGGATGTATGTTGTATCACAGAAGGGCTGATTAATTTTTTACACTAACTCATTTAAACAAGGCATCTTGTACAGGGTAAAGAAAATGTGGCAGTTTGTCTTGAAATGACAATGACATTATTATTTAAAGGACCAACAGTGGCATTTCTTTTAATGTACCTTAATATTCTGTCATAGTAACTGCCACTTTGGTATGTTACTCAGGACACAGGTATTTTTGTAGAGATCTATCTTTTGTTATACAGTCCAGAGTTGTACTTGGTTTAAGAATGTGGAGTTGCTGTGTGAGGACAAGAAAAGATAAAACTTAATTAAACATGTCAAACATTTGTACTGGAGGAGAGAACCTTTATTGTTATACTATTGATAACGTAGTGGTTATCATAGTAGTATAGTTATTATATAAAGATACACTTAATGGAAGAGGACATTTGAGATTACATAACATAAGTAAACCTTGGGGTGCAAACAACACGAATACTGCTAAGGCCAATACTTTAATAACATTA
The DNA here is from genome assembly GCA_015108515.1 of Hemichromis elongatus. Classification (NCBI taxonomy): domain Eukaryota; kingdom Metazoa; phylum Chordata; class Actinopteri; order Cichliformes; family Cichlidae; genus Hemichromis; species Hemichromis elongatus. The sequence continues at coordinate 35,580 of VUQR01001753.1, read as the reverse complement.
TATTGATTTTCAAACTTCATGTGAAAGATAGATGTCACAAATGCCTTCTTCTGAAATCCTCTCATAAATACTTGACTTGAGGATGCTGACCACTGCCACTGAATTGTAACAGAATTTTTCAAATGATGGATTGATCTGAGAAGCTTAGGGATACTGTATGCTCATGTCACTGCGATGTTTTTTTTGAAAAAATAAATTACCTTTATATTATGTTCAGGAAGACTTGAAACAATTGGTCGACTATATATTCAAAATCAAGTAAGCAGTGGGGTAATTTCTCATGCATCTTTTTTCCTTTGTAAGCAGACAAGCTGCACTTTGCTGCACCTATGTTTAAGGCACAGTGTTGGCCAGGTGTTGAGCTGGATGATACATGTATATTTTTTATGTACAATCTCCAATAAAAACACGATTACTCAGTCCAAAACGACTTGTTTCCTTTGCAAAGAAATGTAATTGCAAATCAGTCATTGTTCGGTTAACGGTGGTGGCGCAAACAGTTGCTCACTGTACCCTAACACAAAAACTCCAAGTGCCCTCCTTTGAGTCATATCCTCAATAAAATTATAGTTATTTCATTGTCCATGCTCCTTCTCATCACAATTTTATTAAAATCTGCCCAGTAGTTTTTTTTTGTTTTTATTTTTCCTTCTGTAATCTTCCTAACAGACAGACAAGCAGTGAAAATATAGAACGCCCTTGGTAGAAATGATTATCTTGGTCTTGCTTTTCTGCTCTGCCAGGGGTTTTAGTTCTTTAGCAGCCAACACAAAGTCAGCTTTTGAGACTAAAGGAATATGGTTGTTATTATTGTAGCATTATTACCTAATCATCAGTTCATAAACCTTTTGGAAACGGTTGTTTATTCCAGTACTGTTTTAATAGTATTGAGGAACCCTGCCTCTGTAATTTGATTGTTTCTCACACTCTGCTACACATGTTATTTAGTGAAAGCAGTGTGCATGCAGCTGCAGGCCTTTATCATCATCTTCACCCACTGCTTTGTGGTTACCTAGATTTTGGCTACTTTAAGAGTCCAATATACGATACTTCTCTTGCATGCAAACAGAAGAAAATAGACTTCAAAATGGAGAAGGTGCCCAGGGCTGTCGTTATGCCTGAAAATTTGAGTAGAATGCCAAAGGCCGCTTCATTGTTGCTTACAGTGAAGGAAAATACATGCACAGTAGCATTCTTCCTGCAGCCACAGGTGTCTGTGCTTTTTTCTTTTATTATTATAGCTTATCATAGTTTATCTCTGCACAACACTATTACATGGCAGCACTTTATCTTCATCTCCACTGATCTCACCTGAACAAAAACAACACAAATGCCCTGGTAAAGTAGGCCCAAGAGTGGCTGCACTTTCTCTGTGTCCTGAGGAAGAATAACCTGGACCAGAAGCTGCTGCTGGCCTTCTACCGCTCCTCAGCGGAGAGCGTGCCCTCCTACTGCCTGGATGTTCGGTACGCAGGGGCCACTACTGAGAAATCCGCTGCCCACTTGTCGGTGTCTCAGGTGAATCAGGACTCACAAACAGCTTCTTCCCCTGGGCCATTCAGACTGTTAACAAAAACTATCCCCCCACACCTCACCAATCTGAACCATGGTCCAAGCAACCCTCATCACTCAGGCCATTCACTCTATACTGACCAAGTCCTTTCCACTACTTCCAAGCACTTTTCTCCAATGTGTGCCTTTCTCTTATTTTTTTTTATATATTCCCCTTTCTTGTATATATTTCTCCTGTTTATTATTTATTCCTGTTTTCCTACTATTTTTATTTTATTCCGGCGCAGTTGGCATTGAGCACTTGTATTGTCATTGTACATGTACAATGACAATTAAGGATTATTCTATTCTAGTTTTAAGTTGACCATGTTCTTCCTGCATTTCAGTGGTGAACAATGTCTGAACAAGAACTGGATGAAATTGTGCAAATAACAGTGGAGGACTTCAACCAGGAAAATCGTACTGGTAAGATTCCTTTGCAAAAAAAAAGAAAAGAAAGGTCATTAGACTCTTTTTATAATATAAGGTTAGATTAAGCACACGTTTAGTACTCTTCTGAGTAGAAGCACACCTTCACTCTAGAAGGAAATCTAACAGGATGGTTTTGTGTGTTGTTTTGAGGGTGTCTTTTCCTTTGATTCGTGGCAGACATGATGGACAATCATGAAGATGATGAAGAAAGGTCTCAGAAGAAAAGAAGGAAATTAAGCAATGGCCAGGAGAGTAACAATAGCAATCAAGATATCGCTTTTATTAAGGTATCAACTTTTTATAAGCCATATAATGTTTACTGGATATGCGTTTATATTTAGTTGGTAGAGCTTGTTTTTGAATTTTTTTCAGAACTTGTTGGTATCATTCACTGGATCAATCAGCCAGCGGCTGGAGGGAATCGAATCAAAGCTACAGTCTCTGGATACTACATGCAAAAACCTTTCACGCAAACTGGACAGCATGGCACCCTGTGCCAGAAGCCCCATTCAGGTTCCTATGGTTGCAGGATCACCTCAAGGGGCCACGCAGACTTGGAACAAAGTGCGATGGTAAGCTCTTATTGTTGGTGACATATTGGTCACCAGTCAGTCAGGCAGGTTAAAAGTCCAATGAAAATGAAAATGAAAACTATTTGTTTTGCTCTCAGTGTTGTCCCACAAACAAATGTTATTGTGAGCAGTGAACAGCCGAAGCCCTCAAGTCCAGAAGACACTCCTCTGGAGAACCTGCTTAGCAAGTGAGTGGCACACTTATTATACTTTGTATTATATCTGTCCAAACATACCACCCCAAAAGTTATGTCAAGTTACTGCCTTATCACAATTTTCAGTCGAGCTAATAGTATGAGTGTACTTATTCTGTTTTCTGGCTTACCAACATCTGTCAATGCATTGTGTTTCTTTGCAGCACAGTGGCCAGGAGGCGACACAACACCATCCTAGTAAAGGTCCCTGGCCCCGAAGAGAGTCAAGAGGAACAGGAGAGCGGCTCAGAGGCCAGCGATTGTGTTTCCAATGGTGGTCAATCAAGCAATGCACAGAAAGGCCAAAATGTCACACTCATCACACTCAATTCAGAAGGTATGACTATGCTGGTGAAGAGGAACAGAAAGGCACATATCTTTAGTTTCTTCTTGTTGAAATTAGAAAAGGACAAGTATATTACGTACATAGAGCCATAGGCTGTTTATCTTTTTAATGACCATGTTACTTATTTTCAAACTTAGTTCTCCCATGTGTTCAAAAATTCTATATCACAATTTTTCTACAGTAGAGATTGACAGTCACATATGGTGAGCACTACCATTACTGTTTGTGGCAGAAAAAAAGCTAGGGTTTTTTTTTTTTTTTAGCCTTATTTATTTTCTTTCAAAATGACTTCCTGATCTTTGGCGACTTCACAGCAACAAGCCTCAACAATGTCACGTCAGCAATCCCACTAATAGCAAAAACAATTATGTGCTAAAAGTACACTGTGTTCAACATGTTCATCTGCATCAACTTTCTAAAGGAAAAGTCAGTTGTAGTGAATTGCCCCCTTACATATTTTTAGACCTCTCAGTAATTGATTTTGAATGTTTTGTTCGGTTTTTAGTTTTTTATTGTGGCTAACGTGACTCTTTCAGCTAATCTCCATATCAAATAGATGGCAAACTTCCCTGATGTGTTTTAATTTCCCTGTTTTTCTGCCTCAGAAGCTGTGAGGCATCATTCATTCCATCAGTTGCGTTACTCTGTTTTTCTGTCTGAAACCAAGAGTAAATAGTTAATTTCTAACTATGCAAACCTAAATGAAGACCACATTGCGCCATTGTTGTGCTTGTTGGTTGGATAATTTTTATTGGATCTGAATTTCTTGGTTACCTTCAAAGGCAAACTATTATTCATTCACTTTCAACTTTGGGTTACCATTATAAAAATGTCTGTTAGTCAGCAAGTTAGATTTTACCATATGCCTCTTGCATTGGTCATGTGGTTTACTTAATAGCTAACATACACTGTGAGCAAACAGCCAAACCACGTATTCTGTTTTTTAAAATAGTTATACTAAGTTTTACACAAATTCACTTACTTCTTTTTTACTGCCACATGGGGGTGCTGTTGCATTATATTAATTATCTCAGTGGCTGTTGCTGTAAAATATTTCTCAATCTGTGCAACTCTTTGAAGAGCCGTTCCTCCTCTGTTCTTTAGATGATTATCCAGCCGGCACCTGGTTAGGAGATGAGAACAACCCAGAGATGCGAGTTCGCTGTCCAATATCACCAGCTGATATGCTACATATCAGCACAAACTGTCGTACAGCAGAGAAAATGGCACTGACGCTGCTGGACTACCTATTCCACCGTGAGGTCCAGGCCATGTCAAATCTCTCTGGGCAGGGCAAACATGGAAAGAAGCAGTTGGACCCACTTATGATCTACGGCATCCGCTGTGAGTCTTGATAACATAACCATCTAATATTGGTAATTTTTGGGGGGACTATTTGTTTTTGACAGAGCAGTGGTAGGTCTGGTAGTGAACATACATCTTTGACAAGCTATTTTATATAAGCAAGTGCCTTTTTATTTGTAAGCTGCTGGTACTGATAGATGTCAGAAAGTATTAGAAGTTTAGGGCTTCATACTACCATGGACTGTGAAATATGTCCTTTGCGAGTGTTTGTAAAGTTAGCCCCTGTCAACTACTATTTACCTCATGGTTTCTTATATACTAATAATTTCACTCTGCCAGGGTTTGTCTTTTTTAGTTTTTGGTGTTAGGCAATAAATGAACTCTCTGAGACCTTTCCACATTGTGTCCCCATTCTAGTACAAAGCAACACTGAATAAAACACAGAAAATAGACTGCACTCTGTATTCCCAAGACGGGTTACAACAACATCCATTCATCATTGCACACATGCATTAATGTGCAACACATTTCAGAACATACCAGACTCTAAATGACAAGCACATGTCTGGTCGAAAGAGCTTAATGGAGTCACTCTCAGTGCAGAAAACTCTTTGATTCTTGATTAAGTGGAGTCAGGGTTACACTGGTAGGAAGATAGAAATTTATGAAAGGCCTGTGGCAAAATTAGTTTATTTATATAGCTTTAGGCCCTTGTTACAGTTTTAAAAGGGTCTCAATTTGCTGTAACATATGCTGCAAAGTTCTGTTTGTACCCACTGTATCCACCAATGGTGCAAGTAGACATAAAGCCGAATTAATATTCTTTCTGAACTGCATGTAAGGTGTTCAAATAGTCAGAAATCCCCTCCTCCCACACCTTTGTCATTTGGCTAGGGGATGTCTTAGTAACTTTTTGCTGTAAGTTTCTGGAAAAGGCAAAACAAAAAAAGATCCAGCAATCACAACCACGTCACGCCATGACTGGCCAGTTGTACTGAGGTAAGAAAGAAGTATCCCCACAAGCACACACCATCATGCCTTTTCTCTGCCTTCCAGGTTGGCTGGTCAGCCTCTATTGCCTCTCAATAGCATGGGTGTGAAGTTACATGTAGATTTGCTCAGCCCAAAGACAGAGTAAAAGGTAACTGTTGCTACTGGGACAGAAAAAGCCAAACATAGTGTCTTAAACCAGCATTCTGTCTTTGGGCTGCCAGGGGGCGATATATGTGGCTCCCGTTCTATGAAAGTCTGTGGGGAAATGACCTTCTGCCCTGATCTCTGGTAACACTTCTCTTAGAAGTTTATAGGCTTGTTCAGTCATTTTGGGACATGTTATATAAAGTGTTATCTAAAGGTATGTTCATTTGCTAATGATTTGTGATTGATGAAGAGTGATGTCACTGAAGTAGGAGCCATTATTTGTTCTATGTATGGTTCCCATTCAGAGGAGAACAATAAAAAAGAAAAATTTCTACCTTACCTACACAGTAACTACCAATTGCAAATCGGGGGGCTTTTTGCCAACATCCTACTCACTGTGGATATCCCTCAGCTACAACTGCAACTCATTTTCTAGCCTCAACTTTGAGCTTTTTAGTGTGATTTTATTAGTATTGTGATTTTTTTTTAACCCCCCCATGTTTGCACGAGAATCAACAAAGCTGACCTCAGCTCTGCTAACAAGAGCTCAACCTCCCCCACTAACATCCTGAAACATGTACAAAAGCGGTCATAATACAGCTTCAACTCCTGGATCAAACCCTGAAATTCTCCCTGCTGCTGTTTTATCTTGTGAATTGGATGAACCCAGAATCTCAGTTTCTTTCTTTTCATGTTTAGAAATATCACGATCATCCTATCATTTCATTTCTTTCACAGTTCATTTTTTTTAAGGAAATGTTTTGAAAAATACAGTGCTTGTGGTGTGTGTGTATAGATTTTATGTGACAAGTTTGGATCTGAAAAATTCTGATTTTCATGTTGTTTTTTTAAAAAGCATTCAGCGTGTCAAGGCCTTTATTGCAAAGTTGTCTCATAGGAGCGTATAAGCTATATGACTGTATTCTCCTAAAAAGTTAAGAATTAAGCCTTAATTGATGAAGCCTTTTGCTCATGCTCTTGCCGCCAGTTGAAAGTATGCAGAAGTTCACTAAAGCTAAAAGCAAAATATTTCATTCCCATCAGTACTGAAAGAGATTGAATGAGACAAATGAAGTAAGGAATGTTTCCCTGATTTTAGGTTGTTATATTAAACCTTAGGTAATATTGACCTCTTCATTCTTCCGCAGGCCACTTATTCCACAAATTTGGCATTACTGAATCAGACTGGTACAGGATCAAGCAAAGCATTGACTCAAAGTGTCGTACTGCTTGGAGACGCAAACAACGGGGTCAGAGTCTGGCCGTCAAGAGCTTCTCTAAACGAACACCTCGCAACACAGTCACAGGTAAAGTGCAGGTTTTTATCGGAGGTTTGTAAATAGGTATAAATGTTTGTAACATCACTGGCACAAGTTCATTTGTTTTAATCTGGAGATAAATTTAGCTAGTTTTCTGTAATTGTTCTCTGATCAAAGTAGAGGCAAAATTGTGAAAATAAACCACAGCAGAAGGAGACATCTGCTGCACACTCTTTTTTTTATTTTATTTATAGGCCAGTTAGAAAACTGGTTTTCTGTTTGTCAGTGTCAGTGGGGCAGAAAGTGAAACCATTTGATTCATCTTTAAAAGAGCTCTGAAGTCACACAATCTCGATTTGTAAATACTGCCGATGGCCACAGTACGTCTGAGCAAAATTATGAGGTCACTTTTGGTTTGAGGACGGGTCAACAGATGGACTAAGCCAGTTGTTCGCTGTAAATATGCATGCATTTTTATTTAGCGAGTAATAAACCCAGCCTCTGCGTCTTGTTCCAAGCACATTCTCCATGCACTTTCTGGATGACACTTGGGGCTTTTTATATGGTTGCTGTTATTTAGATCACATCAAAGAGTGCGTTTGGGTACACCTATCTTATTTTCAAAATACTTAAAATTAATTGCACATGCTAATGTTCAGGCTTTCTACCAAGTTCCTGGAAATGGCAATATGTAGATGCTAGACACTTCGCAGGTCCTTGGCTACATCTTGTAACGGTGTCCAAACGCATAATAGGGACATCTTCATCTTCTTGTCTGGCGGTGGATTGTAGGGGCCGCAGTCTAAGCAGAGAAGCCCAAACCTCCTTCCCCCTAGCCATCTCCTTCAGGTCATTCGAGGAAACATTGAGGCCTTCCTAGGCCAGCCAAGAGGTGTTATCACCCCAGTATTCCAGCATGTAAGCATGCTTTTCACATGCCTAAACCACCTCTACCGGGCTTTCCATCTGTCCTTTCAATGTATAGAGTACTTTACTCTGAGTCTGTCAAAATGACTGAACTTCTAACCCTATCGCCAGCCACCCTTTGGGGGAAGTTTTATTTTTGTCCCTTTTATCTGTGATCTCATTATTTTGTTCACTACCCATAGCTTAAATAGACTTATAAACTCCTCCAAAGGATAAAGGGTTCTTTTACCAGAAGGAAAACTGGTTTGTTCTTCCTGAATCCCAGGTTTAACTAACTGATGGACTCTCCTCTCTAGTACGCTGGCGTAGACCTTCTAAGAAGGGGGGAAGGACGGTGCTTTCTTCTTTTTACTCACCTCAGTCGTTAGAGTCCCACAGGCTAATGAAGCCCCATATAGCCCTTTCAGCTTGACTGCTCCAGATCATGTGCACTGTGTGGTTTGGGGGTTGCCATCACGGCAGCCAGTGTTATCCGCCAGCAAGTGCACTGATTAAGGCAATACAAACAGATGAAAATATGGGACCATGAATGTTTTGCAGGAGCAAAGATATTTGGGGCAAATATTAGTAGGTAAAATTGGGAATTAAAAAACTATGAAGTTCTACTAGTATTTTAATTGTTTCCCATAGATTGGCTTCTTTGATGTAATTTACCCTTTGCTGGAATTTCATATATTTTTTAACTGCTTTTTGGCGGGAGTGAAAACAGTCAACAACCACAGTGAAACAGAGTACCTTGCTTCCTCTTATTTTATCAGCTACATGAAAGCCATTTCAAGACCGGAACCCAAAAGCAGTTTTTGCAGATGGTTGTAATCTGCACACAATGCCTGCAGTCCTTCCCTCCCTGTGAGTCAAAACCTCTCACCTCTGACCAGAGAAATGTAAGACTGCAGGGGAAACCCAAATAACCCATGAGCACAAATTAGGGGTGGGTTGTCAAACCCCGCCTTTATGAGCCACACACACCCCAGAGTGTGCAAAGCAAAATACTAGTTGCTAATGCATCCAATAACATACAACACAAATACAAATTAGTCATTTAGCATAAATCGGAACTGGAATATTTACTAATCAATCAGCATCTAGAGTTCAAAATTTCCAAGCAACAGTTCGTCCTCATCTTGCAAACAAAAAGTAGAAGGGTATGATATATGCTTTTATGTTTACATATGTTTATGTAAATAAAAATGAATTTTAGTTTTTACCTGCTTAAAAAAGCAATCTGATTGCTTTTCTGTGTAACATCACTTGTTGTAAATATTACTTTGTATTTAAACATTGAACAAGAGAAAGTGATATTTTATTTTGTGGCCAGGCTCCACTTTGGATGAGGGTACTGATATCTATCTCTGTAGATGCTGTTGTGCATTTCTGCGGGATGATGGCCGGGTCTGGGTCAGGCTTTCAGACTGCATTTCAAAAAACGGGTGTGAACCCCAGACTCTGTGTTTGGCTGCTAGACCATGAATATGTTTCTCTGAAGTCTTTCATGTTTATTTAAGTGTTTGATACATTTTAAACAGAGTAATATTCTGTGGATAGATCCAGAATTTATTATTAGTATTTGATTATGTATCCTGGAATCAATTGAAAGGTATTTCTCACCCGTTTTTACTGTACACATGAGTGCATCACTGATGTTTTTGCTCGTCTTATCTAGAGGAAGGAATCACAGAAGAAACGGCTCATATTGAGACTGCCACTCAGCAAACCTTGCACTACACATTGGCCAATCAGCAGGTCCAGTTCCACCGCATTGGTGAAGATGGACAAGTTCAGGTGGTGAGTGTCAGATTTTTTTTATTCCTTGCTCTCTTTGAATTCATAAGAAAACATTTTTATTAATTGGAAAACGCACCAAAAGACAATCTTTCTGCTGATATCTATCTTTTTTTGTCATGTGTGTGTGTACTTTATTTAAGAGGCCCTCAGAGCTGAGTTCATAGTGTACTACAGTGGATCACACCACCCACTACAATTACCCATACAGCATTCTGGAGGAATAGTACAAATTATGTCAGTGAACCAGTGACTCATGGGATGTACATGAACAGATGCTATGGTCAGAGGTTGCATTCAGGCCCAGTACAGTGTTATAGGTAGGCGGATAGAGGAAGTGACTGGATCTTTTATTTCCCTCAGCTCTGAAATCACCCGGAATAGATGATCAGAATTAGATACCAAGAGTCACAATGTCAACATAGTCAGAGTCCTGATAGGGTTACTGAAGAAGGAACTACTTTATATTTTCTTTTTCTAGTGTTAAAAGTTCATTTGTACAGACACGTGGTTTGATAAGTCTATGTGAATACAGTGTGATGATTATTTCAGCTGTTTCTGGTTTGATACATGATGCATGGTTTTGGCAGTACTCTTGACAGACCACTTCCCTAAGAAAGGAACAAATAGATGATAAAAAAAACTAGAGGATAGCCAGGCAGTAAGTGCTTTCAGGGAAAGGTGGTTGGGAAAGATTGCCAGGAGTTCTCCCTACTTGCCCGCCTGAGTAGGGTTGTACAAGTAATGGTCTCAAGGATTGACATTGTAGAGCGAGAGAGGGATTGCGACACCTTCTCAATATGATAACCTACTCCTGTAAGGAAGAGCATCCAACCTTACATCTGAGTGTTAAAGGGTGCAGCTGAGCCTGAAATTTATTAGTATTTCTAATGCAGTAGAGGAAATTAATACTTGCAAAGAGTGATTGAGCATTGCAACCATCATTCCGTAATAACTCAGTGTAATTTGTCATCATCCAATTATATTTCCCAAAATAGAGCCGCTTAGTTGATTAGCAAATGATTAGATTAGATTAGACTTTACTGTGTCTCCCTTGGGAGAAATTTACCTTGGACAAGCCAGGGAAACATGTCATGTAAGCTAACAGATGCATACAAACTCTCATTTACAATTCCATCTGTTAGCATCCAGTAAGTTGATAGGTTTAAAATTTCTCTACTGCCATTATCTATTTAACTTACAGTTTGATACCCCGTACCTTTTTTTTATTAGTTATTTGGTGACTTGTATATATTTTGCTATTCCTTATATTTTAACATTTTGTATTGCTAATAGTCTAGTCTGTTTTGTTTTGTTTTTCTTAATGTTACTGTACTGGAGCAACCGTAACCCACATAATTTCTCTGGGGATTAATAAAGTATTCTGATTTTCCTGAAGGCATCAACTCATATTCATTGTAAAGGACGTGACTTTTGTTCTTAGTCGTTTTCAGACCCCATTTATCACTAACTCTACAAGTATCTCCAGAATCAAGGGAGTGTCCCAAGTATCTTTACATCCCTTTTTTCCAGATTTGGAATTTGGGTTTAGAGTTTGAAGGAAATGTTGCCAAACCATGTAGAGATACCGCAACAGATAATAGATTCAACAGTTACCCTGTAAAATGGTAACATGAAGTATTTATTTACTGCATGTACCCTAAGCCTTCCTAAAAAATGCAAGCTCTAAATCAAGCACACGCACTGTAAGTGAACACATAAATACTTAAAAATCGTTGCTTGTTCAACCTTCATACTGCTAATCAAAGCAGTGATCTCCAGTAGATCTTGGATCGAAGATCAATTCCTTATCATTAAAATCATGTTCATGAAACTGTTCTAGCTTCAACTGTACCTCATTTTCATCTGTGTGTCTCAGATTCCACAGGGGCAGTTGCACATAGCCCAGGTGCCGCAAGGAGAGGAGGTGCAGATCACACAGGACAGTGAGGTTAGTGTGCAAATGCACCTATGAAAGAGAGGTTGTGACATAGAAAAGAAAAATGAACAACTATCCTGAGTCACTTCTCTAAATTTATTAAATTCACTTCACTAAAGATGTGTCTAAACAGAATATGACTGTTATATAGAACGATGGCGCCAGTGGTTGTGGCCAGCCATCTGCTCCTACCTACCTTCCTTTATTGTTTATAGTTAAGTCAAATTTAATGAAGTTTCAGGGGGAAGAAAATGAATTCTGTGTACATTAGTGGAGGGTAGGTTCAGAATGTTAATTCGCATTGTTTGAATTTAGTTAACGTGGTTTAAATTGTTTAATTAGCTATCTGAAATTATCCCCAATATTTCTTAGAGCTTGTAGAATCTCCTGTTTAGATCAACAACCAGAAACAACCACTTCTATTCATTTTAGCTAGTACAATTTACAGTGTTTAAATCAAATAAATCTTGCATTAATTGCTTTGGGTTGGCTTACTTTTTAACTATAAACAAATGAACGCTTGAAAAATGAATTTATTTGCATGACATTACATCTATTCAGTGCCAACGTCTTACAGCAAGAGAACCGCTGATTAGCATAATATACAATGTCTTATAAGAAAGCCTACGTGTGGAATAATTGTCTTGATTACATTCATTTTACAACGACTGTTTAATTTTGTAACCTCAAACAGCCTTTTGGAGTCTCTAAACTAGTCTACTTCTAAAAAGTAAAGCAATTAAAACAAGTTTATCAGGAAGCTGGAAAATGTTTATGTTGCTCACACAATAAGCTGTCCTATTAAAGCATAGTGCACCGAGCAGCTTGTCTGGTGTTACACTAGGCAATGTGAGACATTTTAGACATTAATGAATTTTAGCCAAAGTAAAGTTTTTGCAGTGAATGTCTTATTGTTTATATACGCTATGTGCCAAATTATGCACAAGGTTTTGAATTTTGTTTTCATGTAATGCCCAGGTGGCTTATTTTCCCCACCACACATCCTTGCATGCGCGCACACAGCCTGTCAGTTGAAATCAAAATCTAACTCCAAACCACTCCGACTTTTAAAGAGGAATTTCCGCATCAACATCTTTGCTAATGATTTTAAAGGATGTGGGAGAGAGAGATTTATTTCAAGGCGCCAGTCTGTGTACACACATATACATGTAATCACATAGTGTATATGATTCAGGCCACACATGCTTGACAGCTCGACATTTTTGCAAAAGCAATTGACACCTTAACCAAGTGTTTTTCTAATTTCCTATTCAGTTCTACTCCTAGAGGACACTTAGAGGAAGAAATGCACAATTGAATGAGAGAGACAGAGTAAATTGGAGGCAGAAAACACTAAAGCCTTTCCTGCACTTTGTGGCTGAGCCCAGATTTTTTCCTCCCTCTCTTTTCTCCTTCGTATTCCATGCTATTGTTTGTTTTTTGGAGTTCAAAGCTTAGCAACAAAATCCCACTTCTCCCAACTGCCACTCACAGAATATGTTTTCATTAGGAATGGGCCCCTTTCATCAAAGACATTGGTTTTAGTGTGCTTAAAAAGGAAATGAGCTGTTTGAGAGATTACACTGCTCTCTGGCCATATGGCAGCTCAGACAGTATTGCATATATACATGAGATAAAATTAGCCAGAGCAGAAACAGCTGAGACCTGAGGATGGCTAAATGTGTCTTGTATAATATCCTTTTACAAAATGGCCCTGTTAATATCACTGTGGGTGTTTAGAGATTTTACAATAGCCGCTATATCTTGATGAGACAATGATGTACTTATGTCTGAACAAACAGATTTCTTCTTATGTTAACCGGGAGTCAAACTATCCAGAACTGACAATAGATGGATGTTCCTCTCATCTCTTCTCAAGTACAAACACTGACAGGAAGCTATAATGCTGACCTTTTCACACTGCATATCTTCACTAACACACCAGCTTAGATAGTTTTTGACTTGTTTAACCTAATGTGATTTCAACTTCTTAAAATAGTTGAACCAAAGTGACTATATTAAAACATAAGGCTGCTGACTGACATGACATTTCTCAATTTCAGGGGAATCTCCAAATTCACCAGGTGCATGTTGGCCAGGATGGACAGGTAAGAACACATTTAAGTTAGATTCCTGTGTGAATATGTAATCAAAGGAACACGATTTCTGGTTTCTGAGACGATGCAATAGACTCTTGACATGTGTCAAGAAAAAAATTGTATCTGCATGCATAAAAAATGGTAGATGAAATAGGAAGGCTCAAGTATATATAGGATAACTAAAAATCCAGCAACTTATAACTGATTAAAGTCCTGAAAAATTGAGGGTTGCCAGGCAAGGCACAGACTAGCTGCTGGGTTCTATGACTGACACCAACTCTTATAAAACTCTAATTGGCCTTTGCTGTTTATTTTCAAATATATATTTGAAAATGTACAACAACGACAGTGTCTGACTAGAGAGGTAAAAGGATGAAGCAGCTCAGCATGACAGATTGTTTCAACACAACATATTTCAGGATTCATCACACTCAGTTGGATAAACTAAGCCGATAGACTAATTAGAAGCATAAAACACACGCACGCGCGTGCACACACACACATACAGCAAGATGTCTTTTGTGCTCTTGGTGTCCGTGTCCTTGTTCATACCGCTCCCTTCTTTTCTTCTCTGTCATTGGACTGAGAGTCCTTCCTGTTCCTTTATTCTTTCCTCTGAGATCCAAGTGAGTCTCGATCAAAGCAGCGTTGGCTGTGTATCACCGATACACGCCACATATGGATGCCTGAAGTCAACCACCATCTCACATTCGTTATTTCATCATGTTTGTCTAGAAGCTAGGGTTTAGGGAAGGAAGTGCCTTCTCACGCTCCTGGTCTGGGGGTTATACTATTTTGTTACAACAGGTGTTATTATGTAACAGCCTCAGAGGGCCTTTTCTTCCTGAATGGAGGCTATATAAACTCTCTCCTGGGATCATCAAAAGAAGATTGCTTACTTGCTTAAGGCAGTTAATTGGCCGGTGTGTCACAGACCCCTCTTCAAGCTATCATATGGTACATCACATGGCTGCCGAGTTTGTACACTTCGGTTGCCAACCTAAAACAAAGAAAGCATTGTGTCATCCGCAAACATTTTTACCAAACAATGTGATGTCACCAGAAGGTACAGCACACTATTGGGTAAGTCAAATATGTGCAAGCATACTTTTCTGCTAGCATAAAATGATAGCATGGGCATTTTTGGTAGAGGTATAAAATGGTGTCTCAGGCCAGCCTTTTTGGATTTTATTTCAGTGTCTCAGAAGTTCATTCTGCACATAAACAAAAGTTCCTGTGTTTGAAAGCACTGCTGGTTTACTGGTTTCTTCCAGGGTTTGTTATGAAAAAAAGTCAAAAATAATCTGTAGCCTAAAATTCAGACTTTCATGGTTGTAAATTTTGTTGTCTTATAAAGTCTAGTCATGAGTTTGTTTTTATCATGAACTGAGGAAACAATAAAACAAGGGTTTCTCTGTACTCATTATGCCAGTAACCAGGGTAAAGAATGTAATATAACAAACTATTTATGCAGTCGGTATGGTAATGACTTTTTCCAATATGGTAAGCGGTAAGCAATTAAAATAGTACTATGTTTTTAGGCGCCCCAACACTTCACTTTTAAACTGATACACTCATCAATATATAATATCTCACAATCTGGTGCAAAGAAGGAGTTAAACGACAGCCAGCAGCTGAAACCACTTGTTTCCAGCTGGTCAGTTCTTCATTTTATAGTCTGATTATGATCCTGATCATTCATTTCCCTCATAGCTTCAAGATGCCATTTACTCTGTATGTGCATACATTTGGGTTGCATGAATGCATCTGCTTTATATCAGATTTTTGTTGTTGTTATTGTTGTTTGTATTGCTTTATTGACTGTTAAGCTTGGTGCGTGTTTTCAGTTGATTAAGGTAGTCAGCACACATCCATATGCGTCTTCTCTTCACACATGCGTGTTCATGTCCTCAGATGACCTGTTTCCTGAGCCTGACAGCAGCATTCCTCTCCGTCTCTCTCTAAGATCTTAGAAGGAGTTTTGGCTAGAGTGTGGTTTAGATTTTGTCCCATTGCACACATTTCCAGCAGTTATTCATATCGGTTCAAAGAGTGCATGAACTACTCTTGCAGATTGCCATCAGGGTTAGCTCTTCTTTGTGGTATACACCATGATGTGCATGGTATAGATTAAAAATTGTAACCTTTGAAACTGTGTTTTTTGGGGAGGACTTTCATGTGTGTTGCATCCCAAGACAGAGGAACTAAAAGCTCTGTATTCCCCAAGGGGTATCTGAGAGTCTATTCCAATGAAAAGCTCCTTTATTTTTTTTCTTATCACTCCCTTTTTTTAAGCTCATATTTTTGTTGGGTTTGTAATAAGATATCAGAATTGTTCCAAAACAAACAGCGAGTCACTTACTCTGCCGGACCTCATGATATAGGTCGAGTTGTTCACACACATCCAGTTACATGTGACAATGGCAGTATCTCTTCAATTGCAAATTTTCATATTCCCATGTACTGGAGGGAGAGCAAATCTTGGGTCAACTCTTAAATCTTGATAAAATGCAGTTAAATCACTTAAAAGAAATGGTACTTGAACAAGTATGTTAGTAGTAATAGCACTTACTCAGGAGAATGACAGATTATAGCTATATTATGATTGCTGCGGTGTATCTTGGAACATCATTTGTTAAGAACCTCAGACAGACAATAAAGATCAGACTTGATACTGATGTGTATTTTCTTAAATGTGTAATTTGTCTGTTTACAGAGAGTCTTACATCAAATGGGCTATGAATGATGTCAGTGTTTTTGTAATCTCGCAGACTAGTGCTGAGGCTATGTTGGTGTAACCTAGCATACGCAATTCATCACAGAAAAGTCAGCTTTTTGTCTCACTCTGGGACCACTTCCTCTTTATTTAACTTTCACTACACTTATGTAGTGTAGTTGTGGCTATGGCTGTCTTTTAAAGGCTACCTGCCACATCCAGTTGCTTCAGGTTATATTAACTGTCAGATGTTTACATGCTGCGGTCCTATTTGAGCTGTATTTGGACTGATACTCACATAAAGTCAAATGTTCAGCTTGGCACAGATTTTTTTTCTAAATAACTGTATAGCTCCTTCGAGGTCTTTTAATCCATGCTAAGTTCCTTTTTGTAAGGTTGTCTGGCTTGCATTATTCTGTCTCATCGGTCTGTTATGTGAGTAGACTTTATATGAGTCATATCTGGTCACAGTCTGTGTAGTCCGAATCACCACTGTTAAAATTTCAAATTACGATGTCTTCTTTCATTGGGATGATGAGTCTAAATCAGGCTTTACAAGCTTCATCAAAGACATTAAATAACTTCTTCTGTTGATTTATATCCTTGTCTCTTTACCGGGGACTGTTTGAGATAGTGGACAGTTTCGTTTTTGGAGTTTTTACTCTATCTTATTAACACGTTTTTATAAATAACACATATTGTGCCTTTATGACCTCAACAGACAATATTGCCTTTTCACAGAAACATATTGATATTCTAGTTTTCGGTTGTCTGTGTAGGTTCTCAGTCATCCACGTCATGATAGTCTTAAGAGACTGAAAAGAAGGCAGCTGGACTTGTTCAGGTTTTGAACGTTTCGCCTATCATCCCTGAGGATTCTTTGGTTTTAGAACAAAAGTGGAGAGTCCTGGGTAATAAACCCCTACTGGCGGCTTTCCCATCAAAGGTGTTTCTGAGAGTTGCTTAACGCCTATTGATCATGTGAGTCATCACATGAGTCAAGTTGTGGGTCATTCCTGTCACCAAGGCTGATGAGCGAAACTTCTGTGAAACCTTGCCCCATCCCATCGTCATGTGAGCTCACCTGAGGCAAGGTGCGAATGGAGGTTGAAACATCTCAGGACTGCTTGTAGGTGGCTGATAGTTGGTGCCATAAACCACCACCTATGTTTAGAAAATGGTACTTCACAATGGATATAGATGGCCTCCTTTACTAGTCTCTAAAAAACATCTGTCTTCTCTATCTAAAATGTGCCTCAAAAAAGTGTCCTTTCTCCTTTAAGTGCATTAATACAGCTGAGTTTTGTTGGATTATTAATACATTTGCAGTATATCCCTATACAGTACATACTTTTCTTACTTTTATATTATGTTACAGTACAAACCTAAGCAACATTTCTTTTTACAAAGTGATAAGTGACTGTTTCGTACATTGCCATCTGATAAGGTAGAAACCAATGTTCCAGCATTAGTCAAGACACTGAGGGGTCTTTCTAGTTGAGGAGACAGGCTGTCAAGAGGATTGCAGACTGATCCCCCTGTCTATCCATCTTACGTGCATGCAGTGATAAGAGCAATGTGCGGCTAACATATTACTATTAGTTTTGTATGTTTGGCTAATGCTACAGCCACATTAGGGAAAACAGTCCTGGAGACCACTGCATGACCAAGATGATTGCAATTGTGTGCAATGATTTTGTGACCTTGTTGCCTTTAAAGTGTGCTTGAAATGCTTTGAACCAGGTGTGCAACCAATTGCAGTCAGTTGCTTTCAGTTTGAAATTGAATGGGGTGAAGTTGGCAGTTGCAATCTGATTGATTGAGTGATTAACTCTGATAAATCTGCTTCCATATACATACTCAGAAATTTACACTAACTACTTATATTCAGAGTGCAGCATGTACTTCGTAAAAACAGAAACTCCTCTTTCATGGTTACTGCAGGACAGCAATTTAACTGCTAACATGTGTATTTTAGCTTGTATATAGGAATGTAACCTGAATACAATGAGGGCAGTTATTTGAAAAGCGTTTCTAAGTTGTTTAAGAGTGATTGCTGTCTGTATAAGTAAGACCATTTGGCTCACATGCAGCCACAAGTTGAGAGTGTTGCATGATCAGCCCTTTGAGCAATCACTTGGTCACTACAGCTACTTCAAGTTGGTTGCTGAATATGAAACAATTCAATGCTATCACTGGACAACCATCAGTTTAGTCACAATGAAGTGCCATCCTATTTTTGCATGCTAGTATGACTGAGCCATTGTGTACTAAAGCTGACTGCAGAGGGAATTTTTGTGCCTTCACTATACTACATATTTGTGTATTATGGCTGCAGATGTTTTTGTTACTGCTACCATGGGAGTCTGTGCCAACTAAGCGCTGAACTTGGTGCCACTGTGCCAGCTGAAAGTCTGAGCAAAACTGGTCTAGAGAGATCCAAAGTTCCCAAATGGCTCATAAAACCCTCTCATGCGGATGGAAGAGAAGGCAGACCATGAAGCTATAAAATAACTAGCCTTTTACTGCACTGCCTGTCTGCCATAGCCTCTTATCTTATGCCCTTCTGTACCTCTGCTGTGATCTTATCCTGCACTGATGCAGACCAAATGGAGGATTGGAAGATGAAAGGAGAGTCTGGTGACTGATGAGAACAGGAGAAAGGAGAAAATATGGGAAGGGAAAGGCATTAAAAAGTCTGAAAGACATGTTTTGTACTGCTGATGATTTAAAAACAGACACCAGCTGAGCTGTGAGGTAAACAAAAGCATGCTCTGTAATACAAAGGCAATGTACCAGGTTTAACTTTAAAAACACAGGAGAGGATTGTGCCCTCTGCTGGGCATTTGCATGACAGTTCTATATGCAGGTGCTATTTTATTTCTGGCCGAAAAAAACCCCAACTTTTATTTGATCTGATGTTATTTGATCTGCTCAAATCTTCACTGCATGTAATGTATATCTATCTATCTAATCTATCTGATCTATCTAATCTATCTAATCTATCTAATCTATCTAATCTATCTAATCTATCTTATCTATCTTATCTATCTATCTATCTATCTATCTATCTATCTATGCCAACTTGACTTGTCTCTCTCTCTCTCTCTCTCTCTCTCTCTCTCTCTCTCTCTCTCTCTCTCTCTCTATAGAGAGAGAGAGAGAGAGAGAGAGAGAGAGAGAGAGAGAGAGAGAGAGAGATCAATAAACTGCATCTAACTGATTTTTGGAGGTAGACAAATACTTGTTGCATCTGGCTTGAGAATCTTTCTCTGAAAGCTCTGCAGTCTTTTATTGATGTTGAGGAAAGTCAAAGCAGTCTGCAGTCAAGACCGACTCATGTAAAGCCGTTTTGCAATAATGACCTGAATGGTGGAGAGCTGCCATCTTTAAAGAAGAATTGTTCTGCTAGAGCAGCAGGTGGGTTCCTGGGGATCGTCGTGACCAAGGCTCTTCCTGCTCGGTTATTGCGTTTGGCAGTTTAGCCAATGATACAAACTTCACAGTTAACAACCTACTTTACTCCTAGTAAGGCTGTATGCGTTGCCTTATTGTTGTTTTTTGTTTTTGTCTTTAAATGCATTGTGGATTATGTGCGTGTCCAATTAATATACTTTGACACGTGGACTTAAGTCAAGTGGATACTTTTTAGAAGAGATTTCATTGCTTTGTTTTTTTAATTTTTTAATTTTTGCAGTAATGTTAATAAATAGAGAACGAAGTGATGGGCAAAAATTGCTCCGAACATTGTCGATTCCACTGAGCCTGAATTGCAAACACAAACAGGCAGTCCGGGTTATTAGAGGACTCTTCCAGTCAGATGGCTTTAAACCTATGTTATGTCAGTCTGAAAATGCAGCACATCTCAAGAGACTGCTATAAAGCTTTATGAAATTTACTGGTCCCATCATCTGCCTGCGTCATTTATCGACCTGATCGCCTCCCATCTGGGCTTTTAAACGTGTTGTTCTCTCACCCCACCTCATTTTCCCTTAGTTGAAAGTTTGCCATTCTTTTCTGTCATCACATGTTTTGGTGCATCTGTTGAAACATCCCAAATAACAATGTTCATGGCCGGTGTGGGAACTGGGTCATAGAACTGAGTCCAGCTCTGCACTGGCCCCTCAAGTCTTTTCTGCCAGGACATTCAAACACAGAGCGGATACCATTTGTTTTAGGGTGATGGTGAGGGAAGCACAAAGTGTTATTGGACAAGATAGGAATATAGGAAAGGGAGCCAAAAAAGTAAAGGAAGAGTACAGGAAGACTGTAAAAGTAGAATTTAAGAGGAAATGGGGGTTACTGTGTTTGACTCAAGCTTTTCGTGATATTGTAAGCAATTCTGTTGCCTGTTGTTGGTTAGGGTTGTTACAGGTCTGCTGTGTGAGGACATTGTTCAAACATTTGTCTTTTGTGTAGAAAGGAACAAAAACACACTAAGTGGACTTAACCTCACAGAATCAGGGTGTGATATGCAGTGGAATCAGACTGCTGGCCCATGGCCCAAGTTGTTTTCCGAAATGTGGTTTCTGGTGTTTAAGAGGATGTTGAAATTCCTTTGATTGACAATGTTGGGGAAGGATAACAATTAAAAGATACAAACAAAATGTTTTATGACCAGGGTTTAGTATAAGTGGGATGTACGTAAGCCTTCAAGGATTTGGGAGACTAGTGATGGATCATGTTTCAAAGAAGAAGTGGTCTGCTTCATGTCTTGTGGCATCATGGGGCAGAGATAAAGGGACACGGATTGGGGAATCCTAGTTCTGTGTGTGTGTGTGTGTGTGTGTGTGTGTGCGTGCGTGCGCGTGCATGTGCGTGTGGGCAGCTGTATTTGTAAGTCAGCTTTTCAGAGTTGTTCAGAGGAGGATACCCCCAGTGGTGTTTTCTTTCGTCTGTGTGGGCAAAGTCTGGGTCGCTGGCTGTGTGAGTAAGAGAGACCAGATGTCTTAGATGCATTTCAGTATGAGTCACTATCAGCACAGGCCTGGTGCATGTCTGCCTTACCAGTGTCAGGCATAGATGGCTCCATTATCATCATTCAATGCTGCACCCTCTGTAACCAGGTCCACGTATCATGTACATTTCTTAATTAGTGAATTTATCTCACATGAGTCATAATTTTTAGACCAACGTTCAACAGTCTTTCAAATTACTCTTGACATGTTTGCAGCAGACCCTGATTTTTGGCCTGTGTTGCTACAGTAAAGAATGGCAATGTTAGCAAAACAACTTCCCTGACTTTAAATGAACCTCAGAAATGTTATAGAAATTTACCAGTGTAAATGCTTTCTGGTAATCTGTGTGAGTGTTAGATAAATAAAAACTCAGGAGAAAGGATGAGGTAAATGTACCCAAGCATCATTTCACTGAAACTTGAAAATCTACAGGAAGCAGTAAAAATAATCGTATCTGATGGGTGCATAGTTGATGTGATGGATCAGTGAGTTAAAGACTCTCAGTAAGCTACATGATGATGAAAAGTGACAGATGTCTTTTGCAACAAATCTGAGAATTGAATTTATTTGGATTCTTGGCTGGTGTGTGTCAGGGCGCCGAGTGCATTTAAGGTTTTTGTTATGGAAGTGCTTTGGAAGCTTAAAGAGTCAGCCAGAGGTAATTTGGACATGTCAATAAGTGAGATCTAATTTTCACTGTAATTTTCTTTGTTTTATATTTATGTATTAAAAGGACAGTGCCACAATTGAAAACAAAAATAAGATGCATTACTTCAGACGACTGAGGAAAATGACATTTGATTTAAGAAGTGTCTTGGCCTTAGTAATGCGTGTTTGCAAATCCAACTAGATAAAGGATCTTGTTGCGATGGGTAGTTTGTGCAGTGCTGTATTTTCTTCATAGAATTTTACAACCTGTATTTATCATTTTCCCTGGCTCCACTGAATTAAACAGAATAATTTGAAACATGATAAAGGCATCCTTTTAAATCATGAAATTTACTGACACTATAAAAATGCCGTGGTCAATTAGGCAAGCCAAGTTTCGATTTACACTAGAGAACAGTGAAAACCGTCAATGAAATGTTCTTCTCTTTCGTGTTTAAGGGGCCCTATTCTTAATTACAGCTGTTATTTTTGTCATCAGTTCCCTTTTGATTTTCGGGTCTGGATCAGAACTCAAGTGAAGTTGGTTTTATCATAAAACTTTTCTGAGCCCTGCCTAAATCTGACTCCCAGTCTGCTGGTGGGAGTTGCGAAGCAAAGGATGCAAGGGAGGGCTTGATTCTTTGCAGGTGTTGAGCTCTAGTGTAGAAACACTTTGATGGAGTGGGTGGAAATGGGAAACTTTGGGTCAGGTCACAAGTTCATGTATAGCATACATAACAAGTTTTAAAAAATAATATTTACCTGGAGATATATCTGTCAGAAATATATGCTAAAGGTGCATCAACAAATAAGTGGATTAATTCTCACAATATAAAGGGAAAGAAATCAGTACTGTAGTTTTTAATTTCAGTGTTTTGACTTTATCGAGTCCTGTTACAATCTGAGGCCCAGCTGAAATCAGAATAGCCAGTGTAAGACTCAGCAGGAAAATAAAAGGCATATGTAACCAGCGGTGATGACTGCAGTGAGACATTTTAAAGTCAGTGTGATCATTTCCCCAGTTCACACAAAACAGCCACTTAGAGCACTTCTGTATCTATGG
Organism: Hemichromis elongatus; assembly: GCA_015108515.1. NCBI lineage: Eukaryota > Metazoa > Chordata > Actinopteri > Cichliformes > Cichlidae > Hemichromis > Hemichromis elongatus. The sequence goes on along the minus strand of VUQR01001753.1, from coordinate 12,649 downwards.
CCATCTTTATGGCCAAGTTGAAGCCAGGCCTTATTCCACCCCCTCCTCGCTCCTCCACTCTGACCGCACCTACCCACCCGGAGCTAGTGTTTCTGCTTGGACATCTGTTCAGGAATGGCTGTTGCAGATGTTGTTGACGGCTATTAAGCAGAGAGGAAGTTCCAGGCACTCCAAAGTCCAAATGTTTCTTTTTTCATTTCCCTGTTTTGGTTTAGTTTTTTTTTCCTCTAGATCTGAAAGAAGAGGCGGTATTCCTACAGGAGTGATAGGAACCAGATTTTTATTGGTCTCTTTTGCTGCAATATAGTCGGCATGAGTTTTGTTTCCTGATAAATAGAGGGTATGGTTCTATGTTGCTATATTGATTCCCAGTGTAATTTTAGCAAGGGAAGCACAATCTTTAGTAACTTAGACACAAACACACACAAACATGCACGCTAACAGGGTGACTCATAGCATCACCCGATCCACAGCTGAGTTTAAGTGAGACCTCCTGTAAGACTGGGAATTAATGCCAGCTTGCATCAGGCTCATGCCTTGTGAAGGCTGCTTTTCTCATTGTTGCATTACCCTTAGATCGTGACTGAGGATGGAGATGGGTATTCAGAGGTGTTGTCTTTTTTTCTTAACACCTGTTGTTTTTGTATAAGTCAAGTCAAACTACTTTCATATGAAGTGAATGGTGGAAAGTTTTAAATTGAATTAAAATGTGCAAACGAAGACTTTGTTAAAGAACTTTGTTTATCCGTTTGCTTATTTTCCTTCACTGTTGGAGTTGAGAATGTTTTTTGCATCAGGCTGCTGTTATTGTTCACTTGTCTTTCCTCTCCCATTGCTGTATTTCTTTAGCGTCCTGGATCCATTACTGAAAGCATTACAGCATCAGCAAAAGATTTATTCTTTTCTTCCCTTTTTCTCTCAAGACCGTGATAGCTAACAAAGCCTGCAGAGACTTGCTCTTCTCTCCAGTACTGTGGGGCAGTACCATAGCTTTTGATGCTCCCTGGCTGCACTTCTCTTTGGCACTTGGTCATGAAGGTGGCCGGCCATTCAGACTGATTACTTAAGACTTCAAATCCCCAAAACCTTGAGGTCAACAGTAACTTATTCTCTTAAGATCCACTGGTGGCCCCTATTTCTGACAAATTAAGCCCTCTAGATCAAATCTAATATGTTGGGCAATGTTTTACGTGACTTCTTCCAAATCTTAGTTGAAAACTGATGTTATTATGCAATCAGGCCAAGTAAATTTTTTCAGTGTCAGGAGACTCGTCTGTTCCAAGTACAAACACTTCTCACCTTGTATAATCTATAATTTGTTTCTACTTACAGTCTATTTGTTGATTCAGCCTAATTTACAAAAATCATCGTTTTTTTTTTACTTTGTGAAAACTTTTCTTTATACATTAAAATGATCTTTGTTTTTGCACCATTGCCAACTAGCCTAATGATGATTATGTTCTATTAGCTGAATGAGAGGTAATTATCATCAGTACTCCAGGAATTAATAGTGCTCTATAGTTCTTGATATAAACTTCCAACCTTGAGGTAATTATACACAACAAAACTATCATTTATGCTAATGGGGGAAAAGATAAAGAAACCCCCAATTTATCCCTTGATTACATTTAGTTGTTATTAGCGAGAGCAATTCGTCTTGCTGTTTTAGACTGACTTTATACTTTAGAGCCAAGCATGACAGTATTATCTTCATCTACTGGAGACGAGTTGTTCTGACAAAGAAAGTCGTGGGACAGGATATGGACCCGAGAAGTTCCTGTGTAATCGCTGCAGAGATCTCACACACTGTTCCAACTTTGTAAATGCTTTTGTGAGTCTGTGTGCTGCTCCTCACAGCTGAGAATGCAAACTGCTCTCAAATGGAGGTTCAGACGCTAATTGAGTGAGACAAGCGTTTACAATCTCATGTGTCAACCATAGCATCCCTTAAACCCCGGTAATTGTACGCTTAGATACAGTAAGTACTGACATATCACCATGATTGAGTTTATGCACATGGGCACACATACTCACTGTACGATTTCAGACCGAAAAGCACTTAAAAGAAGAAGTTTTGATCCGTAATAGAAGAGCAGAGACTGCAGAGATGCATTTCTATGGATGTCTGCCATAACGAAACCATTACGCAGATGGCTCTTTCCTCTTAGTTGCGCACTGAGCTGTCTGTCTGAACACTTTTAGCATTCAGTTTTTAAAATATGATGGCTGTTTTAAGAATGTAGTTTGATGCGGAAGGAAATGGAAATATTTCCCAGAATTGTTAGCATTATACAGTGTTTCTGTCAGCTAAATAAACATTTAACTGGAGCCAGAAGGCAGGGAGCTTTACTTTAAACTGAGTTTGAAGATTAGAAGATGACGACTAGCTTTATCAGGATTTTTTTGTCTTAATGCTAAGTTAGCTGGCTGCTGGCTTCAGTTTTAGATTGAGAGTGAAGATATAAAAGTGTCATTTCTCAACATGTTGATTATCAACATGAAATACAGTTATAGTGTTTTTTTTAAACATATGAGTCCTGTTTACACCAAGACTGCAGGCTAGGCTAAGGCTCTAAATATTTCAGTGTTTTATAGGTTCTCCCACAGTGTGATTCCTTTGACCCAGATCTAACAGATGACTAGGGTTATACTAGGTCAGCCCACTTAGCCTCAATCCACTCCTGTCCTTGCAGAGTCCTAATTATCTGATTGAGTGAGTCAGACTGATTTCTTACACTAATAGCTTCCATCGGGCTGACTTGGCCTATCATATTATGGTGATGAAGCAGCACATTTTGTGGTCAGATTGGCAGAACTTCTTGCCGGAGGGTACTGGGGTGGTTAACTGAACCTTTGGGGCACATCACGAGCTCAGAACTTTAAATTAATGGCTGGGCTGGGGGTTTGGAAGCAGCGTGGGATGTTACGGGGCAGCAAACATCATCTGTAATGAGTTTTTTTCTTTTCTTTCCTTTTTTGTCTTGGTGTCTGTTAAGTATATGAAAGATTATTTCAGCACTAAGGCCACTATGAATAGGACCGATGTACAGGGCTCTTATAACTAAAAGCTTCCCAGGCAGCACTGAAATAAGGAAAAAAGTATCAATCAGATCCTGCTGTCAGGTCATGTTGAAATCCATTTCTTCAAACCAGTAATCCCTCCTCATAGAAAGTATTGCTGGAAGGCTCTCAGCCACACTGGTCTCTTACCTCTGTTTGATTTGAAAGAACATGCACAAGCACAAAGCTGAGTGAATATTTCCCGCCATCTGTCTTTTTGTATGTTTGTGTTGACAGGTTGATTGTATGTTAATTTGTATGTCTGTTGTCACATGAAAGTTATGCTGTCCAAATTAACAGCAGTGCTCTGCAAGTGTATACATGCAATGCAATTCTCTCCGTTGGTGGTTGCAGTCTATCTATAGGAACCGCCTCAACAAACTAAAGCTCTACTCAACAACACTCCAGCTGCACTGCACTGCTCTGTAATTAGAGCATCAAAACCGCAGATCTCTAATGTTGTCTGGCTGACTTTCAGCGCTGTGGGAGATTAGGATCCCCCTGCGATGTCTCACTAACCATTCTCTGACAGTTTCCTTTCTTTGTCTAAATATGAACCCAAATAAAAAACCATTGCTGGCGAGGATAACAAATTATGGAACCCAGGAAAACAGAATTTAATTGAAGTGACTGGATCATAAAGTTCCTCTTAGATGTGATGTATAATCCGAGAGTGGGATGCAGAGAAGTGAGAACAGTGGGGATGAAATGTTTATTTGTGCCACTCAAACACCACCGCATGACTCGTTCCTCGCTGCCAGGGTTCTTGCTGCATTTGTGTGCCATCATGCTTGTACGCAGTGATGACTGTAATCATTAAAAGACATGAACACATCAGATAGGACATCAATAAAGTATTCCCGCGGTTGTTTCTTACTGTGTTTGCTGTAAATTAGAGTTTTTTTATGGTGTATTTTTACAATTGGCATTGGGGATACTTATCGAATGTTTTAGATACATTTTTTCTGATTCATGAGAAATCTGAGAAACGACTAAAAATTCCGCTTTTGTCGCCACTCTTTTTCTGCCCTAGGTGCTTCGTGGAGCTCAGTTGATAGCTGTTGCTTCAGCTGATGGAGGAGCCACAGCAGTTGAGGGCTCCTCACTCCCCCCTGACATCCAAGTGCAGTACGTCCAACTAGCTCCCGTTGCAGATCACACGACTGCTGTACAGGTAAAACTCAGACACGCACACCCTTCCAAAAAAAAAAAAAAAAAAAAAAACTCTTTAAATAT